>CM060845.1:30302500-30580000 GCA_030762175.1 Metallyticus violacea | reverse complement strand
TCTGGTTTTAAACCAAACATGCAGATTGATCAAGAACATCATTCGGCAATATTAAATAAAGTGCGGAATTCTGCTCCCACATCTTCATCTATTAATTCCCAAATGCATCCAATGATACTGCAGTCGCTTCATTCAACTTTAATAACTTCATTAAATTTGTAAATTTAACTAACCAAATATGTATTCACGCAAAAAGTTTTTTTTTGTTTTTTTTGTTGTTGTTGTTTTTTTATTTGTTTTGTTTTTTTTCGCATGAGCCAAACAATCTGAAATCATTTTGCAAATTATGTAACAATATCTGTAATGTAAGCAATCGTAAATTTTAATAAACTTGTTCTTCAGGGTGCTAAAAGTTACCTATGTTTTGTTTTCTCAGTTGGTATTAGTAACTCCAACGATAACGATTGTAATAGTCGACTTTCGTCTATTTCAGTCGCAATCCTGAATAGGGTTGTATTAATAATTATAATATTTTGTGCAATTCTTAAATGGTCTGTCTGCGATTTTCAAATATATATAGTATTCTTAATTTATTCTGAAAGAGACCTAAACACATATCTGACTTTTCTTTATTGTCACTACTGACAATCGACATTCTTCTGTTCCAAGATGGCTTGAAAAGGTTAAGTATTCATAATTCATATATACAGTTATTAAAATTTTGTGAGCCAAGTTTAGGAGAATTATGTTTAAATTCTTATTTTATTCGTGAAATAGTGCTAATAAATATCAATCGAGGGCCTGAGCTTTCCAGACGCACTATGTTCGTGAATATATCGGCAATCTCAGACCCTCTTGTGTTGTTACTTTTGATGAAGACGTTGAAATTAGATGCTGAGAAGTCAGTGTGAAAGCGAAATGGTAAAAAATTTCCTAAACTTTCTTACAAATTTTTAATAGTTCATTATCGGGGTTCCCGAGATTTACTGCTATAAACATCTCTAAAATCTCCAACTAATCATATGCTAATATGGCACTGAACCACGGTTAAATGATTTATCGTGTTATGTAGGATTTTTTATTGGTTTATTTGTGGACGCTCTTTAACACCTCAGTTCATCAGCGTCCCATTCAACTCAGGGCGTGAAACGGCCGATAAATTTTGCTCAGAGGCCCCTCTTTCAGGCTTGAGGTTCTTTTTCGAGCCGTAAATGTACGACACGGGACCCACGGTTTTACTTACCTTCCGAAGGAGTGTTATGTAGGGATCTATCCATCTGACTATTTGTTTTGATGAATAAGGCAATAGATTGAGACTTCGAAGATCGTAAATTGGAGTTCTGCGGAGTAGTTATTTACAATTTATGATGAATTACGCTTCTACGTGAGATGTAGAAGATATATATATATATATATATATATATATATATATATATATAATGTGTGTGTGTGTGCGTGCGTGCGTGCGTGCGTGCGGTAACCAATGAAATTGGAACTCCATAACAATTATCCTCCTTTACTTGACGTTGTGTAATATCGACTACGACATGGTTGCTTTCGTCCGTTATTGTGTTTCGAATGGAAGCTGTGTGCATTAATCAGTGGCTTGCTGGTCCTTTACAAGGAGAATGTCATCAATTTGTAATTGGAAAAAGCAGACCATAGATCCCTTATCTTATATCTTCTTTTAATTGTAAGACCCTTCTTCTACAACCTCTGAAAGTGTTAAGATGTAGTTCATTAACACCTTCTATAGTACCCGAACCTTGTTAATTTAGTTATTAAGAAATTTAAAAAGTAAAATTTACGTCACTCATTTGCTATATTAATGATTAAAGAAACGTTTACCCAAACATGGATGTTAATGCCATATTATGTTCAACATACTCATAACTTGTGTGACCAGATTTACACTGGTTGGCAATGCTATGCTTGATGATAAAGCAGATGAGTCTCCACTAGAACTAATATTGCAGCTGCACCAACCAGAACGTACTTATAGAATCTCTTATGTGCATCCAGATTACGAAAGAATAGCACTGGGCTCCATTTGGATGATGAGTCAGGAGAATTGGAAGAGCGCATGGAGGAGGGTTAATAACCGCATGAGGGATATAGATAGGCAGCAAACAATTACGCAATGCAGAAAGATGTTTTCGCTGGAAGTACAGTCAGGACTAAAATCCGAATGAGAAGTGGAGCAGTACATAAAAACAGAGGCCCTACTCACTAGAGAGGGGCTCGCTTAGCCCAAACTAGGAGCATGGCAGATGATTAAGATAACCGACGACTATGATTGGAGAATTACCCCCTTCTATGAGAGGGGAGAATCGTGGAAACGTATACTGGCTGAATGTAAAGGTACGGAAGAGTGGAGATAAAAGTACGTACCACACTCCTTTACGGGATCGAACAGAGGGAGGTTGTAATGCTGGGCAGGCAAGGAATGCGAGGAGAGAGTAGGTACCTTTTTACGATAGTGCGACAGGTTAAGATTAAAAAGGTGGATGACCGGGGAGGGGGTGGGGAAAATGATCGAATCCAGGTATGTATGAGTGTGTCATTCCTAACGTGACTTCCGTTTTACTTTTTATTTACATTTTTAATTTTTTTAAAATTACTCTTCTTTTTACTTCTTTCTTTCTTTTTATTTGTTTTGTTTTATTCTATTTTTATTTATTTGTTGAATATATTTTATGTTATAATTTATCGCGAAAAATGTAGTCTAATATCTTGTATTTTATTAAATAAACCTAATGTATTATAAAAACACGTACAGTTCGTTGGATCCTTGCGCCTGTTGAACTTGCATTGTGTTCTGTTGTAATAAATACACATGCAACTGATATAAATACACCACCATCGCCGCCGCCGCTGCCACCACCACAATGTGACCATGGAGAAAAACTTGTTCTCCTTTAACATAGATATATACATAGATCTGAAATAATTTATGATTAAACATTAACGTCAAAGGGCTATGCTTGCAGGTGTAAAGTTATTACGTACTTTCAGAATAGCTCTGTTTATCGATCGAATTATTACAAACCTGTCTATTTTTGGGTGAAATGTTCATAAAACATCATTGTAAACTCTTACAATTCTAATTAAGAATAAACACACATAATATTGAACCCAATAATCAAAGATCTATGAACGTGGACCTTCAAACAGCAACGATAATATTAATTTATGCTTCATTAATAACTATTCGGGAACAAAATTACCAATTTCAAATTATGTATTCTTCTTTAGAAGGTGTCATAAAAGCGAATATAACATTATTGAGTGCTGTTTGGATCGGAAAACTGGTGCAGAGAATAGGAATAGTAGATGAATTGAAAATCCTGATATATGGTAAAAAATAAAAGCATATGAAACTAAACTATACGCAAGTAGAACTGGTACCAAGAATTATGAGGATGACCAATCGAAAACGTCAACACATCTATGTGATTATCGATCTGTTGGAAAATGAGATATCGGAACACCAACAAGCCGAGAGATAGATGGACTCTTAAGACGGAAGGGATCGATTCTGGTTCACCTTGAAGTAAATGATGATGTTGATGATTTAAAACAAATATAATTGTTTCCATAGGATCTAGCTTGTTTCTTCACGTCCGAAAAGGTGTAGCAGAATCGAAATATCTGCCGACTCAGAAATGAAAAACGGACGCGAAATCTTCATTGTAAGGTTCATAATGAAATAGAAGAGTTTCTTTCCATAGTTGTCAACCCAGCAACCCAAGTTTGGTTCCCTGCGATTTGTGACTTTTCAAAAACTAAAAGTTCTGTTAAAGGGAAAACACAATTAGAGAAATGACATTGTCGCTCTATTAAAAGCCATAGTTAAACTATAAAAAGCAGAGACATAGCAAAGGCGGTCATTTCTTGCGATTAGAATTTGGTGTAAAGTGGCACGTCACAGCCGTGCCAGAGTCCTTTATCTTTCCATTGTCGTGTAATCTCATTTTCCGGCAGCGTTCCTTGCATAAAGCGTCAATCCAAAGCCTGCTGGAATACAGCATCTCATTAATATGTCAGGGCTTTTGAAGGCAGCATGTTTTGCTTTGGCTAGCGTGCGACAGTGTGTTGTTCTTTGCCGGCGCCTGTGTGATGCAGAAGGATCGATACCAGCAATGGCTAACTGGAACTCTGGACCCGCGCTCTGCCTTCGCTTCTTGTGCTCTTTTCCTTCAGCTTTGGCAAGAAATTTCCCGTCTCCATTTTCAGTGTCCATTATCTTGGAAATGCCGTTTTTGCGAACTCAGATTGTTTATTTGCTAGAATTAGTGAAAGTTGAATGAATACAGTTCCGTATGTCTGAGATTCTTAGCAGAAATTCACATTGCTGTTTCCCCCATCTGTAACTGAAAATTAAAATCAAAAAAAGCTAATTAGTCAAACTAACTACACCAAACTTTGGCTTTTTCTATCAATTTAGAAAAGTAGTACTGTAAGGAGTGGGAAATTCAATATCTTCATAACTTTTTCCATTCACTCAAGCCCCCTAAATTTTACAATATGCATGTATTTAATATAGTAAGGTTAATTGATTAGCCACTTAAGTACTGCTGCTCACTGCGGAAATACAGCCGTCGCCATCTAGGTACGCAAAATATTTTTTAATTTGTTGAGTTTGGTATATATTTTAATATAATATTGTCACAGACTGTACAAGATTGCTCTGAATCTTTGTTTGAGGTATAATAATAATAATAATAATAATAATAATAATAATAATAATAATAATAATAATATGAAGAACAAGAAGAAGAAGAAAAGAAGCAGCTCGAATATCTCTCAGAAGAGTAAAGGTCTCCTACAAGAGGATAGCTCTTCTTCACTAATGCAATGAGCTAATTCGCTTTTGGGTTGTGTACAGTAGTGTTACCCTGTATGGTACATTTTGTTACACTTTTCACTCGTTTTTGAAGTTGGCTTTAGATGGTTTTTTGTGTATTCCCGTTTCTTGCTATTCTGGACCATTGTGGCCCTGTCTGTGCCGCATAAAGCTTTTCTCTCTCCGTTTTGGCCTGCCTTTGTGTCGTTTGCCTAAGCGTGTGTCCCACATGGTGTTCTTATACGTCCATCTGTCGTCCTGCATCCTCGCTATGTGACCTCCCCATTTCCACTTTAGTCTGGCGGCTCTTTCTGTGATGTCTATTGTTGTTGTTATTTGGACAAACGCTTCATTGGAAAGTTTCTCTTTTATTGTTATTCCTAATGTTCTGAGTTGAATTTTACTTTAGTTTATCTATTTGTTTATTGCCGACCAAGTCTGGCACCCGTGTTAGTATCACCACATTCGAAGCATTATTATTGCTAGAGAGTGCATTTCAAGCCGTGTGAGCGGAATAAGTAGTTGTGATTTTTCTCAAGTTATATATGTAAATTTAAGAACTAGGCTTCAATAAATTATTTTACTTGAGTGCTTTAATATATATAGTAAGCAGCAGATCCATATAAGAAAAACTTAAAAGGGTTGCCGCGCCGAGTCATGTCTGTTCTCGAATTTCAAATGTATTTTAGTTTTATTCTATTCATAAAATAGTCCTAAACCAGTATTTGGTTCTTCTCTATTGGCTTTACTAACAGTAGACATTCGCCCATTGCAAGATGACTTGAAAAGGTTAAGTATTCATAAATCAAATTTCAATTATTACAATTTTCTAAGCCAAGTTTAGGGGAATTATATTTAAGTTATTGTTTTATTCGTAAAATAGTTCTAATAAATGTCATTCTAGGGTCTGAGCTTTCCAGATAAATTTACTCATTATGTCCGTAAATTTGTCGGCAATCTTACACCCCCTTATGATTTTATTTGTGATGTTGTTTCTGCATTGTTTGTTGGCAGCTTAGAGGCCTTCAGAACTGAAGTGCTTGAAAGACCTAGAGAAAAAAGTCTGAAACTGAAATAGCTGTGAAAAGTTTTAATGTAGGGTGATTTATACCTCTTTGAAGTGCTATATTTTTCATCGCTCCCCAAAGGTGTCAAAATCATTAAAGTATCGTGCCCAAGAAACGAACTCGCTTTTATTTCTCGTGTTTATTCAATTGTATAGTAGGACTCTTCCTAATGCGTAGATCGATTAGAGAAATTCGTAATATCGCAGTATTCGCACCTGATCGTAAATCAAAAGTGGAGATCTATTAATCGAATCACATCAAAAATTCTAGATGTCATTTCCTGGGTAATCGAGAAATTTGTCATAACTGAGATGATCTTGCCCATATAAAAATGGTTTTATTGCTTCCACTGCAGTAAAATGTCACAGTCGGCGTCTTCGCGCTTCGAATGCAGTGATAAATGGCTCCTCAATAAGAGATGGAAATTACTGGTCACAAAAGTTCTCTCGGATTTTGAGTATGAGACATAAAACGGGAGAATCCGATAAGGGTGTTCTGTTACGAGGTTGAAAGGGTAGAGTGGAGTGAAGCTGCACTGCCAAGGTTAAACGTTTGCCAGTTAGAGATGTATTCTTAACTTTTATTTTTGTATATTCTGCACTCAACATATGTACAAATATTAAGTAAATTTAAATGCAAATCATGTACATTTTCTAAATTAAGCTAAGTAATTAAGAAAGTGCATTGTTCCATACTCTTGCATTCATTTTTCGTGCAAGCTGTAAACTTGAAATGTGATAAGGTTATTCAGAAAGCATAGTGTAATATTATATAAGGTGAAAATTAAATCTAAAATAGAGCTGGGAATTATTAAAACGATGACTTTAAAATTAATAAGAGAATACATAGGAAAAACAACAAGGTCAAAATTAATGTTTCAGTTGGGGAGGAAGGGGGGTTTGGAATGTAATGTATATCTTGATACTGACGCACACGAAGCTGTTTGGAAGGCAAAATGGATTAATAATAATAATAATAATAATAATAACAACAACAACAACAACAACAACAAAGTTTAATATAGTCATTATGCGATTAATATTTACTGAGGTTAGTGCACGTGAGCACCTTTCAGCCAATGTACGGTCTCATTGATACCTTATTCATCAATCAGGATGGAACTTGATCGATTGTTCTGAAGCATGGTCTCAAGAACAAAAATGATATATTTTTCTCCTACCTTCTATTTTTATTCATATAATCTCTGCTTCGATCAAGGAAGCCTAATTCTCATGTATTTTCCTGTTCAAACCCTAACCTCGAACTCACAACATGGAACTATTATTAATTGCAACAATTGTACAATGAAAACATTAAATAAGACTATTTAAATGAAATAGTTAATAAATAACAGTAAAATTGTAATTTAACTGTAAATTTAGTGTTAAAATAAATAAACCGAAATTATAATATCAAATATTATTTGTTTTTTATTATTCAATTAAAAATATCTTCTTAGTCCTTCTTGGAACAAATAAAACAAATAACTATACATTCTATCACTTCTCCTTCGATTCCATTATCTCACTGCATCCCAAAAGAAGTTTTCATTTCAACCGAGTGAAACATGGTAACCAGGAAAATAGCATATGTGTGTGTGTGTGTGTGTGTGTGTGTGTGAATGAATAAATAAAATGAACGAATGAATAGGATTAAGTAAATTTTTCTTAATACTTTTGGCTACAGTATTGCGATTTTTTGTACTTCCATTTTTGGAGCTTATGAGTGAATTTTACAATTTCTGTTTTAGGCAATGAATCACGTTCTGAACATTTTATGACCAATTTATTACTAACATTTTATCGCAACTAATATCAGAAGAGTGTCTGAGATTGCCAATAAATCCACGAATCGTAAGTGTGTGTGCTACAATATCGGCCAGTGGTGTAATTGGATCGCATTTTATTGCTGAAAATATTGACAGTAACAAGTACTTGACTCTACGTCAGGAGATTACACCAGAAATCAACATGCATTTGGATAACTTTGATCAACTCTACTTCCAACATGGTGAAGCTCCTGCGCATTGTTACATTTGTTCGGACTTAAGTTGATAACGTTTTCAATAGAAGAGTGCTTGGCTGTTGTACAGCATTTGAATTTCCACCACGATCCCCTGACCTTACCGCACTATTTCTTCCTTTGAAGTATGGTTAAAGATGAATAGTATGGAAGGAAAGCACACACAGTTGAAGAGTTTAACAGCTTACATTGAAGACGCCTTCCACTATCTGGACAACAAAATGGAGCTCTGTTTGCATATGTGTCAGCGTGTTTTAGGTAGATTCCAACGGTGCATTAGTGCAGAAGGGAAACAGTTTGAACATAAAAGGAGTGAAATCCTTTGTTAACTGAACATTTTCTGAGATTGTAGCTACTTTTGAGCATGGAAAGAAGTGCCTATCATCCCAAAATAAAACCGGGACAGTCTGTATATTGGTAAGCCAACACACCAGTTATGGTAGTTAAGCCACAATATTTAAAGTCTTTTGTTCTTAGTTAAAGCAGGAGAGTTTACAATATGCTCGTGCTTCAGTATTTGTTTTCAAATGATTGGATTGAGTACTATATGCTTAAAATGTCAAAGGCTTACAGTTTAAAATTTAAAGATTCAAAATTTCAAATTTATCATTTCAGTTATTTTATAATAGATTCATTCTTGAATTGCTGAACTACGGTTACACAAATTCTATGTTAAAATTCATTATGATTTTTTGTTGTATTCAAAATTCAAATCCAGTTTGTTTGTGTCATAAATATCTTATTGTTCAGTAATTTATATTCATTTTTCCACTTAAATTTTTGTAAATTATTTTTCTTCGCTCATGTTGCAAAATTATTTTCCCATAATCATATCCTGGGCGCTTGCTTCCATCATTCTCCTAAAGTTAAAACTTGTCAAACTCAGGCTAGTAACACAATTTTCTAGAGACATGATGCAATGTTATGTATAAAAAATCAATGTTTCATGCTCCGTTACTATGCAATAGCTTAACAGTTCAGAGACATATATTAAAATTAATTTTCATGAAAATGGATTTCTGGAAAAGACAGTGTAAGGAACAACTTTGTTACAAGATGAAGATTGAAAATTCAATATATTACATTATAAATCAGTACACAGCTAAAAATGTATCGATGTAAAACATTGACAGAGGACAGATTCCCAAAGAAAATAATGGAAGGAGCTCCACCGGATAAAAGGAAAATATGAAGACCTACATTAAAATGGATGAACGGGACTAGAAGCAGCATGCGTGAAAAGGAACTAGCCACAGGAGATTGGAATTGCCGAGAAGGGCGGAGACGAGCTAGGGAAAATTAAATTTGTGAGGGAAGATCTTTTTAACATTGTATATCCTGATAAATAAAACATAAGATAACAGACATTTTCCTGTGAACTGGTCGATGCATTATCTTGAAATATTACGCATACTTTTTCTATAGCGATACTTCTTAATATCTTCTTAGCACTGAATTTGAGAATATCCGTTTTCGATCGATCCTTCTTAGCGTGGTTGACACAGGAAGCAACTGCTAACTCCTTCTTAATAACATTTAGAACTTCACTGTAAACAATGTAATGTACACAACGAGTCATACTGCCAAGTATTATAACACGTACACCAGCTGGCATATCAATGAGGAAATGTTACTGTGCATATCGCCCGTGATAATTACCAATACACTCAACATACCGTGTCTAAACATAACATTGCGATCACATTCTGAAAGGATCTTCGGAAAAGCATCTCTCGTTTATTAAGACTGGTATATGTGTTCTGGGTCTGCCATGTTCAGACGAACACTGACGGTGTACGCATGTTTCCATTCTTGTCATGAACTTCCTCTTCCGCCTTTCACACTCCCTGTTTCAAATGCATGCTTTTCCTATTGTAATGTCATTCTTGGGGGACCTAATTCACAATACTCTTCAACGCTAGACCCCTGAAGTTGAGACATTTATTTAGGCAGTAATTTAATTAGAATAGACATTTATTAGAAAGAAAACACAGAATAATGTCACTTATTGTTAATGAAAGTACGTATTTAAGGTTCTTAATAATTTCTTTATCACATAATTAATGTGCCTAAGCTTACTTTTCTTGGTTACAAGCAACAGCAAGATTTTTCAAGGTATCAAATGTCATAATCAGCCGTTTGTCAGAGAGAACATTTTTAATCATGAAAAATAACATTATACTTCCACTGAAGTTATTGCAGTTTAAAGCTAAGTTTAAAACAAACAATTTCGGAAGGACTCACTCATACTAGTTACAGCAGAACATTCATCTTTTAGAACATCATGGAAATGTTCAACAAGACAAAGTAAAGTAGTTTTGAATAGTTCTGGCGAAGGAGCAAAAGTTGCGCAGTGATTTTTGATCCAGTTCATTTTTTGTTTATACTTTTATGGATAAATCAGGTTAGTATCTCTCTTATTTTCGCAAAGAACACATTGTAGCATAGCTATACCGCTCTCATCTTTCTTGCTTGCAATTGTTGTTATATTTATACAGAAATTACCCCCACTATAAATTTCTTAAAATTGTCTCGCGCAGATCGATACAAGGTCATTCGCCAAACTTCAGAACTACAGTACTTCCCTCATTCTCTCTGTTTCCTGGCATTCGTATGCTCGAGATAACTGCGTTCCTTTCACTAATGAAAGTTCTTCTATTTAAAGAGCTTAAATGAATGGGTTGAGGAGAGAGTTTTTGAGGCTTGAAAAGAAATAAATGTATTCATAACAGATGTTTTTGTGCGGTAAACATACCATTTAATTTTATAACTTTTTTTAATTTAGAAATATTGAAATACTTATGTGCTTTTTAAAATTAAAAAACAATCCATAGCGATCCAAAACAAACAAACAAAAATGATTTTATACCTTAAAATAGGCAACAAACTGCAAAATAATCCAAAAAAAGCAAAATAAAAACTTATCCTACCAACGCCAAATGCACGGAAACATATTCATTTCTATATGACTTAAATATGTGCACCCAGATAGAAAAGTAAATTTGTCTAACTTCCGCGCTGTGCTCACTACCATCCCAGTATGAGGCAACCAAACTCTATTCAACCTATGTCGAATGCCATCATGAACGACTTTATTCTGCTACCTTCCCTCGTTGTTGATAATGTTAAGCATTGTTAGATACGCTTCAGAATACGGAGATCTTTTTCAATAATAAAACGAAATTTAAACTTTCTTTGCTTTATCTCCCAATGTATCTCAAATATATTTCGAGAAATATTGCCCAATTTTATAAAGTGTGTAGTTAACGAGTTTTAATTTTGCAAGTTATGTCACATGTAGTGTATTATTATAGATGAATAAATCACCAAGCTAACGAAATTTTCAACTCCAAAACTTTACACGAAATGTATTTACAAAAACTTTTTAAATATTTTATGTACATTTTCCATACTTTTGTAAATAGCTTTCTAGGTAGATTAAAATGCTTCTTAATTCGGTCATTAGAATAAGAAATACCTCTGTTCGTGAGCAAAGTAAAAGAAGTTTCCATTTCTGTTGCCGCAAAGTGTTCCAGATGCGGTTATCAAAGCATCCTGCAATGCTGGAAACTCGCATCGCAAGTGTAAATTAATTTTAATCGTCAGACGTGCTACGGTATGTTGAGTAATACATACAAATTCCGAATTACCGTCCTGTTTATTGGGTAGGATTACCTTCATCACTTTCGTATAGTTTTTGATCGAGTTACAGCGTCTGAGCAAATGAAAAGGAAATTGTGTGATATCTATCATCGTGTTTAAGTATACGAAGCTACTTTGAATATCGATTTGTTTCTCGAGTACTCTGAGGCAACAAGTCTTCGTCTTTTTCTTTTCTTTTTTCTTTTTTCTTTTTTTTTTTTTTCCTCCCTCGCTTGACATTTTTGCACTATGATTTTTATCTCCAAGGCGAGAAGACAGACGCTACTACATGAAGCCCTTTGTCGATGAATGTTGCTGCAGATGAAGTGGCAGAGTTGCTCTTAACATTTATCAAAGAGGCACCTAATGTGAAACAAATCACTCTTGCTAACTTGGTTTGCACATTCTCACTTTTCAAATACTTGACTGAAGCGGCTGGTTTTAAAAGTACATGATACTTCTCTTTCCCTGTTCAGAGATTAGATTTTCACCTGTAATGTTTGGCATTAATCAAATCAGCTTTGCCTTTACTTCTCTATTTGGTCTATAATTTATCTTGGTTTCTTATGTATATCAACAAGGCATTTCAAACACTTGTTATATTCCTCTGGGAAAAATAATAGATGAAAATTAACGAAATTATGTTAATGGAAATGGTGGTGGTGTGGTGTATTTATTGCAATGGCACTAATACAATACAATACAAAACATTTCAACAGGCGCAGGGTCCAACCGATGCCTGCATTTATGATACACGTGGTATGTTTGATTTAGCACAAGATATTGCATTATATAAGTAATAAAACAATAAAAGACAAACAAATAAAAATAGAATAAAATAAAATAAGAAATACCAGAAGAATAATTTTTAAAAATATAAAAAATACATATACAATTATAAATAAATCCCACACATAGCCGGATTCACTCTGTTTTCCCACAACCCCCTACCCGGTTATCGCCTTTTCAGACCTGAGCTCTCTCACTTTCATCAGAAATTCACCTAATTTCTCTTCTCCTTCCTTTCCTGCCAGCAAAGCTTGGCAGTAACCAACCAGTAACTGTTCGATCCTGTAAAGGAGTGTGGTAGATATTTTCCCCTCCACTCTTCCGTACATTTACATCCACCCAGAATGTGTGTTCATGATTCCCCCTCCTGTGTTTGGTCCCTGTTTTTCATGTACTGCTCCATCCCCCATTCTGATTTTAGCTCCGATTGTACTTTCAGCGAAATCATCTCTCTGCGTTGCGCATCCATATCCCTCAAGCAGTTCCTAACCTTCCTCCGTGCGCTGTTTCTACTCCACTCGTTTGCCATCCAAGGAGCCCATCAGTAATGTTTCTAGAATGACAGAATATAATGACGGTTTAAGACAGGTGTGCACATGTAATTTAATATATATATATATATCTGAACGAAGTCATTTAAATATGGCGAAGTATTTTAAATTGTGATGTTAAGATAAATTGAATAAAAATGAACTGTGTGCTAATTGTGGATAAACAAGTCGTGATATTCAGTTCAGAAGAATGCCTGCAAATTGCTACTCAAAAACTAAGGCCTCCCCCCAAAAAAATAAAAAACTACAGAATACAATCTCAATGTATCAACTTGTAAAACAAAACAATATTTTTTTTTACATAGAGACGGAATAAACTATTAAATGTTATTATAGACCCAAAATTTATTGTGCAAATGAAAAAATTTAAATACCTGCGTTGTATAACATCTTATCGGAAAAGAATGGAGGAATAATTTTATAAATTTCAATGAATATCTGAAACTCTATGAAGATACTTATGAAATAAAGCGAAAAAAATCCCTTCCATATTTTCATAAATCAATAGCATTAGCAATATTTAACAACTCCGAAATGTGAACACTGAGAACGAAAACAAAAGACCATTAGAAGCTTTTGAGATGATCAGTATCTGGAACATCATTAATCGGATAAGTTATAATAACAGAAATGTAAGGATGTATCACCTAGACAGGATGGAAGACAATTGCTTCCCAAAATATGTTACACGAGAAAGGAGAAATGTTTATTGTCCGTAACATTGGTACAGCCAGCAAGCGGACAAATAGGTTTACACCATATTACTTATTGTTTATGATTATGATGGTGATGGTCATTATCTATTTTATCACAAGGAATATCACGAGAGAGTCTAAGATTACCGATGAATTCACTGACGTATTGAGTGGAAAGCTCAGACCCTAGAGTGATATTTGTTAGGACTATTTCACGAATAAAACAAGTATATATTAAATTCGCGCACAGAATATTAACACTTTTTAAAAATAATATACTTATGAATATCTATTCTATTCAGAAACCGTGAGACTGAAATGAACAAATGTCGACTATTATAATCGCTATAGTTCGATTTACTAACACCAACTGAGGAAAAGAAAGATAATCTACAGTGTCTATTTTTCTTTGTATCATGTGGTTTGGAATTCCTAATGATAGATCAATTTGCACATTTGACGCATCACCAAAATGATTTGAAGAACCCTTCATTTTGCATATGATTGTCGATTGTTCATGCTTTTGTTGCTATCAATAGCTCCCCACCGTCTCCATCAAAAGTGGTCAGTGATGCGTGTTCAGGAATAATATAGTGGAGGTATGGAGTTGGTTACACTGACCACAAGACAAATGTACTTCGCGTGATAAAACGGATTTTATTGCTTTTTTTTTTTTTCTTTCAATAATTTCACTCCGTAATGCAACTGTGTTTGTCGAAATTCAAAAGTTTGTTTCGTTACATTGCTCGATTTTAAAATGACGTCATATGAGTGAAATAGTTTTTAATAGTTCATATATTGTTGTATGAAACTTAGAATATTTTTAGTTGACCGAATTTTATTTGGTACGTAAAGTACGTAATACTCAGATCGAAGTATCATTTTGATTTCTATTGTATTGTATTGTATATATTGTATATATATATATATATATATATATATATATTTGTACTTTCAAGAATGTCTAGTCTAGTCTGCTCCTGCCTTGAGTCTGTAGTACAAATTTCCCAATGGAGGTATTGCGTGTTGCTATAGACGGATTGCCATGTTGATGGCGGGCAAAAGAGAACTGACTGGTGCTAAATGTTTGGAATACATGTATACAGGTGAATCTTCTAAAACTTGCACCGCAAATATTTCAGAAATGGAAGGTGCCATTAATGTGTTGCTTTCACAGAATTAGATAAGGGCTCATAATTGCAGCTCTACACAAATATTTATAATTATTAGAATTTGTATTTTTGGAAAAAAGTTACATTTTTTTCCAAAGGGTCAGTGCCTATTGACATCAAGGAAATAAAACTAGAGGAAATTAGAATGTCAATGGAGTTTTTTGCAGGATTCTATCGTTTACGAGCTATCGTAATATGAACATTTTAAATATTTACAGTTGTTGCTCCATTTAACTCCTTAGCTACTAGGCTACAGTGTTGTATGTTTACTTTTCTTGTTTAATGTGTGTTTTTTCTTTCTAAATTTCGAAGAAAACTCATTTTCGGTTTTGTACTTGTATGTTTTTACCGTACCATATGTCAGCACTCTCTTAAGAAATATGAAATCCGTCTTCACAGATTGTGTTCAAAATGATGACCACCAGCTACAATAAAAACTTTCAGTCTGTCATGTAACGATTGCTGCACCTGTTGTAGCGTTTCAGCAGAAGTTTCAGAACATGCAGCTGTAATACGTCGTTTCATATCTTCTGGTGTAGTCTGTATGTCCTTGTAGACAGTGTCTTTAGCTTTTCCCACAGAGAAATGTCATAAGGTATCAAATCTGGTAAACGGGCAGTCCACCATACGGCTCCCCATCATTCAATCCAATGCTTTTGAAACAATCGGTGAAGACAAGCATAGTACGTCTATTGGAATATCTTTCAGGGTACACATTACAGGAAAGAACAACATTTTTCTAGATTCTTCATGTCGACGTTTTCAGCATTAGTGAATGTCATCTTCCACCACGTCCTACTTCAAGAATTATCATAAAGTACTGGCAAAGAAGTCCCAATAAAACCAGTGTAAAGGAAACAACAAAATGTAAACAAACATACGAATATCGTAGCGTAGTAAATAAGCAATTAAATGGGGCAGACAACTTTGTTTATATTACTATAGCTCGTAAACTGTTTGTACTAGAATCGTGTAAAAACACCACTGACATTCTAATTTTAATGCCAATAGGCATTATTTAAAAAATGTATTTTTGTTAAAGAAATACACATTGTAATAAGTATTAACATCTGTGCATTGACTGAAATTATGAATCCCTGCCTAAACTTCAATTCTCTGAAAGCAGCACATCAAAAGCATCTTCTATTTCAGAAATATTTGCTGTGTAAGTTTTAGATGATCCATCCACCTTTACGATGCATTCAAGTTATAACACCTTATAACTTTGATTTTTTTCTCAGCACTGGAAACATATAGAAAAATGTGGTTTGTTTTAAAATACGCGGACACTCGTCAATGCGTGGCATAGATGGCAGCACTGTATGGCATACAAAACTCTAGCGGTAAGAATGAGGATTGTTTTTGATACTTCAAAATAGCGACGTTTTCATTATAAGAACAGCGTGTATTCAATCACTCGTTTTATCCGCTTGCGTGGTTTGACACGGATTGAAATTCGTCGTCAGCTGAGTGAGGCATGTGTTGATGGTGTAATGGATGTGTCTAATGTGCGTTCATGGGTGCGATAGTTCAAGGAAGGCAGATCGTCGTGTGACAACAAACCAAGGCAATCTCGGCCTTGCACTAGCAGGTATGGGGACATGATCGAGCGAGTGGAGAAAGTTGTTTTGGAGGATCTCCGAATGAGTGTGAAACGTATCGCCTCCAAAATTGGCCTTTCCGTGGGATCTGCCGCACAATCCTGCATGAAGACCTGAAAATGCGAAAAGTGTCCTCCAGATGAGTGCCACGAATCCACACGAACAACCACAAGGCTGCGCGCTTGGCATGTTGCCAGGCAATGTTGACGCGTGATGACGACATGAATGGGACGTTCTTTTCATCTATTGTGACAAAGGATGAAATATGGATGCCGTTTTACAATTCTGAACGAAGCGCCAGTCTGTTCAATGGAAGCACTCAGATTCACTGCCACCAAAAAAAATTTCGGGTAAGCGCCAGTGCAGAAAAAATGATGGTGGCTATGTTCTGAGACAGCGATGGAATAATCCTTACTCATTGCATTCCAAAGGTGCATCCTACGAAGATGTTTTGAAGAAGAAGCTCCTTCCTGCATTGCGTGAAAAACTGCCGGAAAAAGAGCCGCACGTGTCATATTTCACTAAGGTAAGCCCAGCGCATCGGGCGAACGTGACGCAGCAGTTTCTTCATGAAAACAACTTTGAAGTCATTTCTCATGCTCCCTACTCACCTGACCTGGCTCTTAGCGACTTTTGGCTGTTTCTAACGATGAAAGACACTCCCCGTGGTCGCACATTCATAACCGTGCAGCTATTGCATCAGCGATTTTCCAGTGGTCAAAACAGACTCCTAAAGAAGCGTTCGCAGCGGCCATGGAATCATGGTGTTGACATTGTGAAAAATGTGACGGCTACAGGAATATTACGTCCAGAAGTGACACAATTTTCATAGTTTTCGTATGATTAGTTAGCGAGAAAAAAAGGAGATATTATAACTTAAAAGCACCTCGCATTTTAAGCAAATAACTAGGAAAAAATGCTCAAAAAATAATAAATACTGTGAATGTTACCATGCACACAAATTGCAGGATAACTAGGCTAAAGCGCATTCCCTTCATACTAGATACTTAACCGTCCGTTTGCTCACTTTGAAGGATACACAAAGGTGTAACATGAGCCAACTGCGCGGAAAGGAGCGCTCGCTACAAATTAATAGTTGAACAGCGTGGTTAACAGAAGCCACGCTTTGCCATCACCCCCATCACAAACCGCTGCACTCGGTTTGGTTTCTTCACTTCCAAAGGCTTCTGTTAGACTTTATATTCCGTCATCCAACACGTTGCACAGTTTGTACTCTAACTTTCAGTGTTTCTTCTTCGTCAAACCACAGCACTGAATCTATAACCAGTATATATCAGAATACAGAGAGTGCCAAAAAAATGAATATACACTTCAAGCAAAGGGGGGGAAAAAAAGCTGTGTTAACATAACAAAACTGAATCACATAAACAGAAAATGAGCACTAATCATCTTAGACTTCTACAGTTATTGCAGTTACAACAGTTGTTCAAAATGCCCACCATGGCTTCAATACACTTCTGAGTACGTTGAACTACTGATTGAGCAACGTTTGCGAAAGTGTCCTCAGCGATTGCAGCACATGCGTTTCAATTTCTCCCCCAAGTGCTGCAAGTGTAGCTGGTCTGCCCAAATCCGCCCTTGTGAACATCGCATACGGTACCATGAGTCTCAAATTTGTCTCGAATGCGTGCAATTGTTACTGGCGTTGACGGTTCTATTCTGTACACACATTTCCATTGCCTTTGAACTTCAGCAACATTCTCGGTTTTCCAATATCACTTCAAAATTGCTTTCCGATGTTCAAACGATAATCTTGACTTAGTTTTATTGTAGCAACGCTATCATAATGTAATGCGAGTCACACCTGCTTACAGAATATCATACGATACTCTTGCCTTCATTTGTCCGTTATTGATTTACGATACTCTTGGTCTCTTTTGTTCATTGTTGATTTACCTGTCACGTAGCAAAGCTATCATGACGTATGTGAATCAAATCTGTTTACAGAATATCATACTACACTTACTGTTGTTTTTCGGTCCAACTTTGGAATATGTTAAATAGATATCTACTGTGACAGTGTGTATACATTTTTGGCCCCCTCCGTATTTGCGTACCAATAGACAATTTTATTGCTGCGGTTCAAACGTAGATGAACCTATGGACATGGAAAGCAAATAATTTACTATTAACTGCAACTTTACAGATGTAGAATCTTGAAAATTAAATAGAATGTTTCTATAAAATTATACTAACAAAAAGTCCCAAGACCAGGCCTATTATACAAAAACAGCGATGCTGATCTGATCTTCATTAGTCATTATTAGTAATTAACTTTTTTCTACCATGTACGGAAAGTTGCCTTAGCAACAACAATACCGTTTAGCTAGTCCTGAACTCTGTCTAGTATTTCGATGCAGCCACAAACTCTAATCCCTTCCCTGTGACATCATGTACCCTGACTGTCATTAGACTTATGCTGACATTTTGTTTCCATCCCTAGTAATTAAACTGGGAGGTGTAGTTCTTTCAAACTATCGAGAGCTATGCTACACAATTTTTTTCTTACTACGTTAGACGGCCAAGTATCTGATTTCATTATGGACTGTACTGCCACGGGTGGCCGAGACCATTAAGGCGCGGACTCGTAAGCGGAAGATCTGGAGTCCGATTCCCACCAGGTTCATCCTCCTTGATTGAGGCTTTGTCCTGGTTTTCCTCAGCCCTCATAAATGCGAATGCCAGGGAGGTGCCTTAAACTTAGGTCTGGAACGTTTCCTTTCTTAAAAATATCCTTTCCAAGCTCATCACTGCATCTCATGTATCATCAGAAGAATGGAATTTGCTCCGGCAAAAGTTTGTCCCTTTTACTTTTTAACCTGTATTCCCGGTTTTCGGCGAGAAGTATTTTAGCACTTTTGTGAATTGAGCTTTGTTATGTTAGTCACCATCATATTTCTAAAGGTGAATGTGCTTGCGCGTGTCTAAATTGTGGCTCCCATATACAATGCGTCACATTTTAATTGAATGTCATCATCTAGCGGCCTCGAGAATTTCCCCCAGAGTTTTTACCTTCATCTCTTGAGGAAGTTGTTACTGACGTTGCCGTCGCTGCCGAGCAAGTTCTCAGTTTTATTCTATTTCCGGTTTTTGGAGCAAGGTATTTTCATTTTATACATGACCGTTTCCTTTTTAGCGCATTTTCATAAAATACACCTGCTGTTGCTGGTGTATTTTATGGTCTACACCTTATACATTGTTGAATTTCTTTTGCTCTTGTTATTTGTTAATGGGATTTTTACTTTCATTGACCAAATAGCTTTTGTTGTTTATTTTCTACGCAGTATTTCAGTGTAGATAATTTATTTATTATTTTCATTATTGGCGCAATTTTAGTGTTTTTGGACGCTAAAGACCTTAGCAGTTTTTTACCCTTAAACAATAATAATTATGTGCGATGCCTAGTATTTAAAACGGTTATTAAATATTGCTATAATATTATGGTTGCAAACTACAGAAAAGAGCCAACGTCATGTTCTGCGTCAGACTCGCAGATTTTTACATAATTATGCAGGCTTATAGCAATGAGTCCTGCAAGGATTTTCCAGAACTGCAGAACGAGAGGTTAGGGCGACCATTTACGAGCATCAACCCCCAAAAATGTGGAAATAATTGGACAACTTGAGATGGAAATCGTGGGGGAACCGTTGCTAATATGATTCTGAAGCTTTTGAGAAAAATACCTGAAATGTGGTGCCAGGGGAATTGATGCTCCATCACGACAATGCATCCTCACTTAGAGTGTTGCTAACGAACGAGTCTCTTGGCCGCAAAGACATGATCACCCGTTTTATCCGCCCTACTCACCATAATTGGCCCCCTGCGACTTCATCCTCTTCCAGGAGATGAAACAGAAGCTGAAGCGAACGAGATCCAGCGCGAATTGCAGAAGTTGCTACACTTTCTTCGAGACTAGGATTTCTAGAGTCTTCAGTAAATGGAAATAGTGCTGGGAACAGTGTATCGCTGAACAAGAGGATAATGGGATAATTTAAATCAGATATTACTTTGTTGTATACTTTTAAGTTGTTACAAACGACCACTAGGTGATGCTATTGCGATATATCATTACTTTGCGTAACAATTGACAATTGTTATCGTGAAATCTGTTGCAGCTTGTATTTTGACCGAGTAGTTCGTTTATAGTGAAAGTTTAAACAAACAATTTTCCTAAAAAATAAAAATTCACATGAAGGTTTTATGTTCATAATTTTTTTACTATTTTAGTAAAGGCCTATCTCAACAGAAATGCATAGAATCGCTTCATTCAACTTTTGGTAATGAAACAGCATCAGAAAAGATTGTTTACATATCGTTTGCAGAATTTCATCCTGATTTTGCGTCCATCAGTGATGAATTTCGTGAAGGTCGACCAAAATCGGTTGCCATTACAAAAAACATCGGTGCTGTGCACAACATGATTGAAGAAGTTTAACATATGACTTATAGTAAGATAGAGCCATCCTTAAGCATATTGAAGACTGCAGTACTGCATGGAAAGAAAATTCCACCGAGGAATATGAATCGGAAACTAAGCAACAATCCACTGTTTGGGAGCTCCAAAATGAACCAAATCCCATAAAAGTTGTTCGTTCACCAATCACTTCCAAGAAAATGATCGTTTGTTTTTTGGCTGTACTGGACATGTCGCAAACATTCTTAGATTATCGCAGAAAAGATAATGCTGAATGGAATATAACAATTTGTTTGCCAGAGGTCGTCGACGAAATCAGGGAAAAGAACGGAAAACGTCACATCATTCTTCATCATGACAATGCCAGCTCTTACACAGCACGTCAAATACTTTATTATTTGAAGGAGAAAAACATTGAATTAATATCTCATTGCTCGTATTCGCCTGATTTATCTTCTAAAGATTTCATTTTGTTCCCAAATTTTAAACAAAAATGCATGGGTAGCGATTTTTGGCACCTCAAATAGCTGTTGAAGCATTTCAAAACCATGCTTTTGAGATGACTTCAGCATGGCAAAAATGTTTCGAGAATTCCTTTGAACGCCTGCAGGAATGTATAAATCTTAAAGGTGAAAATTTAAAAAAGCAATAAAACAGTTTGTTTCTTTCCTAGTTTTTTTTCACAACTTATAAGAAGGAACTCTCATATAGAGCTGGTCTTGGAAATTTTGATAGCACGAAATGTACTACGTAATTGAAAACACAACTATCTTCCTCTTGCAGTGCTGGTGTACTGCGTTGTTAATGTTTGTACGTACTAACACCTGTCATTATGGCTTTTCTCTCGTTTATTCAAACTTGAAGTTAATAACTCTAAGAGTTGTGACTTTTATTTTCTCTTTATTTCAGATTACGTGAGAGGTTTCTTTACGAGTTCAATAAAAGCTCTTTCTTAAATACATCTAACATTAACGTAGAACAAGATTTATATATTAATTGCATGTTCTCCACCCTCTTATACTTCTACTCCAAGCTGGGAATGTAGTTAGAAACGGCCCACAAATGCTTACAGATTAGGAGCAGAGAGGGTACCTCGTGCAGACGATATATGGGCTCTCTTATACGGAGACAGCTGAGCGCCATTTTCTGGGCCTACTCTTACCAAATATGAAATATTCATACCTGTACTAGATGATCTTCTACCTTGTTTGATAAAGCTACCTTTATCTTATTACTGTTCTTGTATTTCATCACCTCCTTGATCTAGTGGTTAGCATTGCTGACTGCTGACCTGGAGACCCGAGCTCGATTCCTACTTAGGGATTCTTCTTAGTTAAAGAAGTCTAAAATGGTGTTCACCCAGTCTCGTGAGGATAATTGGGAAACTGCCTGATGGAGAGAGGACTTTCTTCGCCCTCGCAAACCACACGATACGGTGATCGGCGTTATGCCGTGTGCTGATCAATGCCCCTGCAATGATGTCATGTGACGGAGGTAGAGGATGTAGCGGTCGCTGCGGTAGGCCCTATAGCGCGTGTTATAAGATTGTTCTTATATTTTGCAAGATTTAAAATGTTTAAAATAGTGGTAGTGTATGAGGTAGACTTTGAATAATAAGTTCGAAAAGAAACTCAAATTTCGTAACACAATGGATACAACTATATTTACACTTTGATATTAAAATAGTCGGTAAAAAGAGCTGGTAAAAGGAAATTAAATCGAAATAACTGATATGTATAAAAATCTTGAGGTATCAATTTAAAAATAGTTAATATTATAAAATGTGGCATTTAAAGCGACAATTTATATCTTTATTGTAAATGGTTAGACGTTTTTTTTTTTCATTGAATTTATTTTTCTCAGCACACAGAACAAATACCTCATGTATACAATTAGCAATTCAGGTGTCCGAATTCATTTAATTGCAATACCAATTAATAATCACCGAAAGAGAACGCCTTATTGAACAAAATGAATTAAGAAACGTTAATAAAAGTAAAAATAACAAGTAATTTTATAAACTTCGTATTTTATTAATAAATCCCAATTTAAAGCTGTTTGGCACAACAACAAAGGGTACTGTCTTATCTTTATAATTACCAGAGATTGTCACAATGTTTTAATGCATAAGAATGATCACTTATGTGAGAATTGTTGTGTAGACGTTTTGAAATTAGGAGAAAAAGAAATAGGACTTTTAAAAAAATTGAGTTTTAATATTACATTTTACTGCATATGAAATGCTTCGATTTTGCTTTCTAATATTTACGATGTTTTTTTTTTTTTTTTCGTGCTACATGTATCAAGGAGTTAAAATAGTTGCATGTTCCGTTATAGTAGAAAATCGTGGGTAAGGAGATAGAAAAAAATCTACTAGAATTCCTTTTCTGCAGCAATATGTATGCAGCATTTAGCCTTTGAGAGAAGGTGTCTTCGTATAGTATAGGATAAGCCTTGATTTTTTCTCCTGCCTATAAGTAAGATCCTAGGTGTTCAGCTCTTTATTTACGTTATGTTGTTGATATACCAATGAGAAATGAGTGGAGTTCGCTGAGGCAAACAATGTTGAAGAATTACCATTTATCTCTTGGTAGTGTGTCAGTGTTTAAACGAAAGTGATAATAGTAGACACCATGAAAACGGTGGAATGGGAGATTTGTCTCACACTGGACCCTTCATTAATTCAATGCAGTTTGTGTCCTAACACTCCAATCGTACAGTAATATATTATAAAACAGTTATTTGTGAAAGCTATACTTTTATACGCATTTTACTTCTGTGGGGGAACAAAGGGGAAATGGTGCTAGATTTGTGGGAATTTTAATCCATAGATTGCCAAAAAGTTCAATATTTAAAAGAGGTTTATCACAAGTCCTCTAAATATTAATCCGAACCTCAAGAAATAATTAACATTAATAATTTTGTAAATTAACATGGAAAGATTAATGACAAACTTAAGTCAAGTAATATTAAAACTAATGATTAATGTACATACCTAAGGCCACTCCACTTGTGTCTTTCCATGAGGTTGGTACCAAGTTTACAAAACAAGCTTCTCCTTTCAAAGTGGAGTTCGAAACGCTGCTTATCCACTCCTTGGTACTCCGGTAATAGTACCAGTTCTACTGGTAGGGCGGCCTGTTCTAGCATCAGCCTCCCCAACTCTGCAGGGGGATAACGGGACTTCTTAAGCGCAGGAGTAACACTACATGTAGCATAATGGTCCATGAATCGCGGGAACACACTACCCACAGAGTCTAATCCATATACACGACCCTGAATGCAGCCGAATGTATCTTAAGTAACGTCAAGTACCGCGGATGCTTTAGAGTCCGCAGACCTTGCGCCAAAGCGTCTTATGGAGAATGCTACGCATCACTTTTGGCGAAACTGAAGACAGCGAAGCGGAAAAATGTTCGGGAATTACAGAATGGACGCTGCTACTCTATGTTAATGTGCAGATGCTCAGGAAAAATTCCACATCCATCCTATTTACCTAATTTCACTCCCTCGGGTTACTATCGTTTCCAAAACTTCCCTGACTGGACACAAATTTAAGTCTAATGAAGCGGTAGTAGAGGAGGTAAACCAGTTTTTTGAGGGCTTGGAAAAATCCCACTTCCAAGAGGGGGTTCGAATCTGGGGAAATTTACAGCAAGTGCGTTGAGCTTCAAAGGGAATAAGTAAAAAAATGAAGTATTTTGAAATAAACAGAACAAGATATTTATGAACTGAACGTGTTATTAAATATCTTTCCTCCTAAAGTTTTTAATTATACCGAAATTGACTGAGGAAACTATTAACTCAATACAAACGTTTTTGTATTGAGTTGATAGTTAATGTATGTAAACGGTGAAGCACAACAAATGAAAATTAGGAATATATTATTGAAGTCTTTCAATGCTTTATATACGAAAATTATACACATTTATTAATTTTTAACTTTTCGAATTAAATAAAATGTCAAACACAACACAGCGTCGAATAATGCAACAGCTATACAATACATTAAGATATTTCGATATTAAAATACATCCATATATAATTGCAGTAACTTTTATTCAGCCCCATATAGGGCATTTAAAAACAGTGATTGAGCAACGTCCGAATTACAGATACTTAATAGGAAATAGCGGTCATATTACAACATTATTCTGGTCACTATGTTCCATTATTAGTGTTTATACCCCAATGCCGACATATTGGAAAAATAAGTGCACTCAGAGTGATAATAATTCGTTGTAATAACAATTGAACGTCGAGGTATAAAAACTTCAGAAGAGATGACTTTGAACTAAAATCTTCTCTGTGTGCATAAGGCTCAATATACAAACTTGTCGTGCGGTCTGGTTTTTACTCTTGACGAGAAATCGTTTCCCCACACCCTAGTCGATTACAAATCCCCCCTCCAGAGCACAGAAGTGGGTACGAGGCTGTGTGGAAAGATACTGTGCCAGCTCCCGCCGCATTACGATGCAAATTGTCTCGACTTGATGCATAAAAACAGACACCTGCTGTACACAGGTACCAGCGACTGCATCCGAAGCAAGCAGCTTGGTGATTAGACTCGAAAGATACCAACTGGTGTTCTCAGCAGATAACATTTTGTTGGAGGAGGGCATGGAATGTGCAAGGTAATGGAGGGATGACTAAGATTGCTTTAAAAACTTAGATCCCTAACATACAGTATTCACGCGAATCTAATGCTTCATAGAATGTAATGCGTACCCCAAATTTGAAATTTAAAATTTTTTTGTATATTGTTAAACGGTGTCTTAGAGTTAATCCCATCCTCTTCATAAAACGATCAGAACGTAGCATTTATAAATGGACTGATCACTCTGCTGTTGGTGTAGGTCAAAGAAGAAAAAGTTATTTCTTATGGTGTCAGTAGTCACAGGTTGTCCGTTCTTTCTCCTTTCATGTACAAATTCCAAAACTTTTTCTTCAATGTCAGGATGTCTTCCTTTGTGAGGACCAGTGAAGTTCTTCCTACTAGCTTTAGTTACAAATAATGTCAATTTCTGTTACCGTCACACGCGAACGTTGCTCTCAACTACACTGTTCTCTCTTTCTGCCTTTCTATTACCATTTTTTCAGCATAAACAATTACTTCACGCTTGAAAGTAGCATCATAAGAGTTCTTCTCTGTTTGTCCACCATTTCGTGACACCTACTATTCAAACGCTCTCTGCTATAATGGACAATAAATGTAACGAAGTCAAGAATTGCAGTTTGCATTATGACGTAATAACGATAAATTTGAGTGAAGTTGCCGGCAAACTATTGAACGGATTGCACTCAAATCTAATGCGCAGCACAATTTTAATACTGTATTTGAACAAAAGGTGCGTAAATACGGTAATTTCGAATAAAGTTGCATAGCCTCTCGACAGAGAAAACGAACACTAACCTCGAGACTTTCGGTTCAGAACCATCAAAGTGTATAAATCTCTCTATAGACTCAGTCTTTCATTTAATTAGGTACAAATGAAACTAAGTCTAGCATTGAAATTGCTGGATTCGTAATATTAAGAAAGAGGAACAAAAAGAAATCAAAATTACACATTAATTCAAAATATGTTTTCGAACAATAAAAAATACGAAGTAATTCTAAAATATTCAAACTTTAAATAAAATTGTAGAACGTAGGCTAAGAAGAAAAAAATAAATAAAAATATATTTAAGAGATAACAAGAGAAGTAGATAGTAAAATTGAATTGCAGGTATAACGTATACGTATGCTTTTAAACAAAAATAATGGAATTTAGAACATAAAGAACGAATTAAAAGAATTAAAGGATTTATTTAAATTGTTTTTAAAAAGTAATGACGATTAGATTAAATGTTATGGGCATTTATAAACAATATCAGCATAAAGTATGAAAGAAAATTGAGAAAGAAGTATGAAAAATAGAAGTTTTTCCATTTTAATATTAAATTGAATATAAATACTCTACTGGTATCGAAATCCACTTCTAAGCTAGGACGCATTATTATTAAGAAGCTCAGAGAGAATGCCAGTCCTAAGGGAGGTACTCTTATGTCGTGCATCTTCTACCGTAGATCCATAGCACGTCTAAGAGCGTCATGGCTTAAAAAAAGAGGTCCCTAGACAAAAGCATCAGCCGTTTCATGTCCAAGTAATGCCTAATTCATACATAGTGATGGACTGGACACTTATCACTCTGCTCTTTGTAGAAAATAAATACGTAATTAAATTCTCCTTTGTATAATATCCTCTCAATGGGTAGGTCAAGGCTGAAAATGAGCTGCGGTAAAAAGTAACAGATTATTACAAAGATTATTACAAATTCGAAAATCCATGTTTACACAAGGAAGTGCAGTAACCATTGTACCTTATAATATTGACCTGCAAAATATTAAATAGAAAATGGATCATTTTGAAAATAATATCAATAATAATAATAATAATAACAATAAAGTAATAGACTTTTTCAACAGAAATACATTAAATCCTTGTGAAATTTGTGGTTCGTTAATGAACTTCATTCATACATTATAAAATATTCTTATGCTAAAATGTTTCAATTTTATTCGCTTTTACGAGAATCGTTGGAAAACGCTAGTACGTTTCCATAATTGTTGACCAAAGATAGCGGGTTCGATCCCTGCCAGGGTCAATGGATTTTTTCGGGCGTACAAATCGTAAGTATGGTTTCTTTCAGAAGGGAAGTAAAGCCCTGGGTCCCGTGTCGTACATTTACGACAAGAAAAAGAACCTCAAACCTGAAAGGAGATAGCTTTGAGCAAAATTTATCGGCCGTTTCACGCCCTGAATTGAATGGGACGCTGGTGACCTGAGACGTTAAAGAGCGTCCGTAAATAAAACAAATCAACGTACACCAAATGTTTTTTTTTTTTTTTTTTTTTTTTTTGTTCACAAATGCCTTATGTTTTACACATTTTAGAAGGCTAAACTATGGAAAATTACAAATGTTTAGTTTCAAAGTGAGCTATCAATAAAGACTTAAATTACATGCTGCTAATGAAATCCTTAAATTACGACTTCGACGACATTACACATTCACCGGGACTACAGTCAACTTTTGGAAATTATATGCACTTGTATTTATCCAGCTGCACACATGGTGGTCTTGTCAATAAAATTATCCCACCGCTTTACATCTTGTTAGACGATAGTTGTTTGTTGAAGTTTGGAATGCTGGTGCTCTATTATTACCTCTGAGATATGTTGGCACCTTTCCGAATTCCGCTCAGCACCTCGGTAAACTGTTGACAGTTGACAAGAGCTCTCCAGAATTCAGCCCTCTTCCTCCCCCCTCCCTCCTTTCTGCATCCCAGATGTATGTTTGTTTGAAGTACTTAAGTGCCATTGTTCTTGGTTTGTTTGCAAATGTCGTAATTCGTGCTTTGTGTAACATACAGACTCGAAGAGCAAGTTGCATTTATAAACATATTAGTTCGTTAACACTTGTTTTATTTAATTTAATTTTTTATATTATTTTATTCCCATTTCCATTCTTGTTGCCATATTTGCAATTAATGAATACTGCATTTTTGTAAGTATTGAAAGTACTTACATTATTATTATTATTATTATTATTATTATTATTATTATTATTATTGTTGTTGTTGTTTTTGTTGTTATTATTATTATTATTGCTGTTGTGCGCGTATTTCTGATGGCATGGTGGAGAAGGCCTGGCGGTTTTAACCCCACGAGATAAAATAAATAAATAAATAAATAAAATCAATGAGAATACTTTGATGGAATGAAACTTTAATTTTGTTCCTTTTAGAAAAATATTCTATCTCAGTATTTCTGAACATATATCTGTGATTATTTATTTGTTTATATTTATAAAATATTAGGTAATTATGAGTTGTATTGAAAAATTAATGAGCGTTAGTGCATGTGCATAAACAAATATTCAGCACTTCTTTGATAATTCTCCTTTTGAAATGCAGTAAATTCTGAATGAACCATCAGTGTAACATGTTTCTTGCATCAAAAACTTAACGAGGTGGACATTTTTCATTATTTTTGCACTGTGTCGAAATTGGAACCTCCTCTTTTTTATTCTTTTTTTTTTCCTCTCCCGTTACTGGATTACGTACATTATAAAGCGAAGTGAAAATGTGGCTCTTTATACTACGAACCTGCGTTTTATCCCCGAGGTTTAACGACGTCCCTTGGTTGCATAAAAATAAAGCAAACCGCCCCTTTGTTCTGAGAAAGCAGACGCCCGCGACGGTCGGCGCCGCGCAGAGCCGTGCCGCGACGCTCAATTCCCTATGACGTCATCCTTAGTGTGTCGCCGTCGAGCGGAAAAACCGAGGCTGTTCTGTTGCTAAGCACGCAAAGTGACTGTTACCGCTTTGTTATTACCAACTGCTTTTAACGACAAATATCGATCTGAAGCAAGAGTTAAGGAATTTCCAAATTACGGACACTGCCATGTGTTTAATAGAAAAATTTTTATACAAAACACTTTTCCTAATTCTTAGGTTCCTTTACCTATTGAATTTCTAGTTACTGTTGCTTTAACACGAAATGTTTCATACATAATATCATAGTATATGTGGATACAGTCAGAACCTCGAATGCAACTATTTCACGAGGGTGATAAGTGATGACGTCACTGTCATGGCCTGCACTTTTAAGATTGACAAAATATGGAATTTAACATCCTTCGCCAAGCAAAGAAACAAACTCTGTTTGCTGTCAGATGAACACCACAAAAATTCAGTTACATTACTATTAAAATGTAGCAGTGATGTATATCTGTGTTCTTTTTTCATCCACTTTGCATTACACCAAATTCTTTTCATGTGTTGTGTATGCACAGTCAAATATAATTCACAGGAAATATTAAAAATATACTGCTACCAATTCTTCATATGTATAACTTTCAAGCAATACATAACAGAGACATTTCCTTTGTGCCTGGAAATATCCTAAATTAAATTTGCAGTACAAAAATTAATCACCTTCATAAAACCCAATTCTACTTTTCTACAATAGCATCGCCTGCATATGCAGAACGAAGTATCTATCCTATACAGCAAAATTCTTCTAGGAGTACAAAATACCGTAAGTTTGCAAACCTTTTACACTGAACTAGAAAAAGATCAAAGCGTAAACCTGTCCATTTGCATAGCCAGCCATAAAAACAGTTAAAAACAGGCCATGAATTACAGAATTATATAACTGATGATATTGCAACAATAAGAGATTCGGCATATCTTCCGTTCGGCACCTTAATGGAGAATTACAATAAACATTTCTTATTCAGTTTATATTTAATCTATTTTTTCCTGCCGATTCAATTGAATTCTGTGCTCTACCATCTCGAATATTTGTGAAACTCCTATTTTCGCCGAAACAAAGTTCAGAAGTGTTCATCAATGTACTCCATACAATAATTCCAAAATTCCAAAAAAGTATTACAAAGCATATTTCTAGCACCAAGTTGCATTTTTTAAATGTAACAATGGCTATTGAATTCACGAAAATAAAACTGGATAAAATTAGTATGTAAATGGAATCTTTCCCACAAGTCTAGACTACGAATAAACAAGATATCGTATGTAGGCTGGAACTTTTAAGAGAGTCCCCATGAGCATTATGCAAAAAGCAATACATTTCCCCGATTGTCAGTATTCATCAATAATTGAAGCGGTCTGGTCGGGGCTGACAGGTTGGTCGCCAATTATGAACCGATTTAGTTGCTGATCGCCATATTTTGTAGCGGCGTATCGTTAATTGACTATTGGTAGCTTTGATGACAACAGTATCTCAGGGTTTTATTCCACTATTTAGTTGCTCGTGCTGAGCAGAACTGCGAGAGGATATCAACTGTGTTAATAATCACGCGATGAGTAGATGTGAATATGTATGGCAAGATCTTTCGCGTCCTCTAGTGTTGTGCGTAAGGTAAGACTTATCTACGTCGAATGCTGCCGCGACTTCCAAGGGGCAGAACCGAAGTAGAAATTATGCCCATTGATGAGGAGCTTATCTTGCGTATTACTTCGTATCAAAGCAAGTCTCATGCTCTACCGACTGAGTATCTGGTAGTCTATTTGACCGTGTGATGTTATTTGAACTGATGATATGAACTGGCGCAATAATATATTTGAACTGATTCCCCAGCGGAGCGAACGTCTCCTTATATATTGGATTCAAATTAATTAGACGTTGCCTTCAACAAGTCACGGGGGTCCCACAAGCACGCGCAAGTTCTCGCGCCTTACTTTAAAAATTCATAATATACATATACTATTGGCTGGTTCAAATATACCTGCCAATGCATGCCACCTGATAGTATTTGTAGGTTTAAAACATTTATTTACATTGGTTGGTTTAAATTAGCTGTACAAACGGCTAGCGAGTTCAATGCCTTAAAGTATTCGAATGCCTAGACTTTATTAGCCCTCGCCAGCGGTAGGTATTTTAAGAAGTGACATAGCACTTGGCCATTCCCTTTGTATTGCCTCCTTGGTTCTGCCCCATTTCTGGCTGGGCTACCGCAGACAGTTACATCGGAAATTTTTCTCTTTTGACGACATACAATTAGCATATTAAAGTTATATCTCAAATACACATATACATAATATTTACATTATTATTTAAAATGCACAACATATTATTAAACTTAAAACACACACACACACACACACACACACACACACACACACATATATATATATATATATTTATATTTCAGTTGGGGATGGACTGTGATAACTTTTCACAATATATACTGCATACAATAATTCCAAAAAGTATTACAAAGTATATTTCCAGGTTCAAAATGTATTATTTTCAAATGGAAAAATGACCATTGAATTCACCAAAATAAAATTAGATAAAATTAGTATGTCAATGGGATATTTTGCACAATTCTAGGCAACATTTTGACGATATCTTGTAAGGTGAAACATTCAGAGCCTTTTAAGAGAATCTCCATGATCATTAGGCATAAAGTAGTACATTCCCCCGATTGTCAGTCAAAAACAGTGCATTTTTGTTTGTCTTTGTCTATAATTTAGGTATATTATCAGTAACCATCTGTTTAAAACGCGCCAACTTAGGTAAAGTAAAACAATATTGATTAAATGTTAGGTTTCGCCCCTTCTGCTTTCAAATTTCAAATGACATCTCTTCCTTACGACTCTAAAATTTGAACATTCATTTGTTACGAGTATCATATCTTTCGCTTTCTATTGTTGCCTGGTAACCACGGATGTTTTTATTGTTGTTCTAATTTAAACGGAATCAAAGATAAGTCAGTTTATTTGTACAATGAAAACAGAATGAATTGTGGTTCTAGGACTTTGGAATTATATATGTTGCTAATATTGTAAGCATATAGTATTATGTTCTGGGAGGGGTGTCAGAATTGATGGGGAACGCTATGGCATGCGTGGAAAAGATGACGCGTTAGTTTCTTAAAGTTCAGCGGTATCACTTTCATTCCCATTTCTTCCCCGGGATGTGAAGCGGAATGGTCCAGAACAGATCCCTGCAGCGCCATAAATGCATAAGAGGAATATTATTAGATCAAAAATGTAAATTAGGTGTCTATAAACTAACTTAATCATGGGAGGATAAGTATAATTTATTTTATAACGATAATTCGTATCAAACCAGATTCTTTAATGCTTGTTAGTTAATTTAGAAAAAGAACGTGACGAATAAAGGGAGATTTTAACTCTTAACTACACCCTCTAATGTCGCATTATCAGTTAGTAATGACTTTAGAAAATCAGCGAGAGCTCTTTAAGTTGAATTAATTTGGTTTTAGACGAGGGTAATTGTTTGGTAACGTGATAATATTTCTGAGTAATTATTGCAATAATACGGCCTTTTTTCGGAACAACTATTACATTAAATGCTAAATAGTTTTTGTAATTTTATTCTTTCCAGCTCAAACAAAAATAACAATAACCAGGTTCAAGCCAACGATAGAAAACAAAAAAATGTGACAATAATTAGCTTTTCTTAAAATGTTAAGCATCATTAGTAAAAATGTCATTTGAAATTTGATAGTAGCGGTGGTTGGGGGTTAAATATAATTAACATGGTTTAAAAATGTTTCTTCAACACACACACACACACACACACACACACACACACACACACACACACATGTATATATATATATATATATATATATATATATATATATATATATGTGTGTGTATATATATATATATATTTGTTTATATTAATTTTAAGTAGACAATTATTCGGTTCGGCAAGTTTTGAAATGAAAGCCCTGTATGTTGTACGTGTACTAAAATATTTCATCTCATTGTAAAATATTTTCTTACTATTATTTTTTCATAGCGCTCATGCTGAATTCAAGCACAGCCTGCGTACTCGTCCATTTTTCTTGTTATTGCTGGACAGTTTGGTATGTTATCTCTATATATGGAATGAGAATTGCTAAGAAACAATTGTATTATGAAAATCCCTCATTATTATTAAAGATTTGGAACAACGTAACAGCATTTAATGATACAGCCATCTTAGAGGAGGAAAATAAAGAACGCTCCGCTAGCTTGAGTCAACAGTAAAATGTCCTTCGAGGCTGTCTTCCATCTCTTTCATTCCAAGCACGAGTGGATCGAAGAGGAAGCAGCACCAACTGCAGTTCCAAGAACTCACCTCAGCCATTAACAGTCAAGAAAAGGTGCCATTTTTAAGAAAAGCGTAAACTGCCCAAGGAAAATTAAAATTAGAAGAAAAATAAAAAAGCTCAGAAGAAACAGAAGGAAAATAGGCTATGTATGAAAATGCACCACCTATTGACAACGCCGATGCATATCTTGTTGTCTAGTATTATTAAAACAATAATCCTGATTTAATTCGATTTCTTGTACTACCAATTAACAGGAATAATAGTTTCGTGGCACGTGAAGAACCATAAAATCTTGTGCTTTAATTCTTATAGTAAACATATTTATACAACATGGGCTGAGATTTCCAAATGTCCATTATGAATAGCAAGACAATGACATGGACTTAGTGATTTCTTCTCAATTCTATGTAACTGGCTCGATTGATTGATTTATTTATGGACGCTCTTTAACATCACAGGTCATCAGCGTCCCATTCAACTCGGGGCGTGAAACGGCCGACAAATTTTGCTCAGAGGCCTCTCTTTCAGGCTTGAGGTTCTTTATCGTGCCGTAAATGTACGACACGGGACCCATGGCTTTACTTCCCTTCCGAAGGAAGCCATACTTAGGAGTTTTACGCCCGAAAAAATCCATCGGTCCTGGCCGGGTTCGAACCCGCTAACTGGCTCGAGACAATGCCATTGCAGATATTACAGAATGTGCAGTACCACCATCTTGTTTGACCCATTCATGAAATAGTTTTATTAATATTATGATGATTAGTTGGTAGCGCTTCTTGGTTACAACCATTGTTGAACCGCTTAGAATATAAAGCACCATTTTGGACCCAGAATATTCAGTACAACGTTGAGATAAAAATACAATATGCTTCGTCTATGAATCTGAATAGTCATTTCTTCCATCAAAAGTATGCACCTTTTGTCATTAACTGTTAACACGTGTTTCTCCTGTTGTTTATTACACAATTGCTTCATATATACTTATTTACAAAAATGTCGTTAGTGATTTTGGTCGCATTCTCAACTCCTGTGCACGTGGGATATTCTTTTCGATGACTCCGTTCAATCAATATTTTCTACCAATCAATATTCTTACTAGTTTTTCGTTTAGCTGACATTTGGGAGGGGCTGAATATAGTTATATTTTAAATATTTTTATACTATACAAAAGCTCTTCCTAAAGTCTGCTTTTTATGGAGTAAAAAATTAATGATATATTTTGCCTGTATTCATAGCATAAAAATAAGATAATTATGTGTAAAATATTAAAATAGTTTTAACATAAACCTGCAGATTGCTTTCTGTTCTATGAAAATTCTTATTAACAAATTATTCACACTTTCTGATTATTATTAATAAACTACTGTACAAAATGTTTAATAAGTGTTCATGTTAGAACATTTTCGGTTTGAAACCGGATCAAAATATTTGAATCTCTTGATCAACTAGTTTCTTCGAAAATTGAGCTGTCAAGATCAATTCGCTGATGAGATACTCTTAATGACTTTGAAACATAGGATTTTTAAATATTTTGACCCTCTTTAAACCGAAAAAAAATTCATATAAATCACTTCAGCCCTGAAAGCCTGCTCTTTAAAATAAACATCTAATAAGTCCAAGTATAGCATTTCAAAGAACGATTAATTTTAAAAATAGTCTCAAGATAATGAAATCATATCGTACCAATGATTTTCATTTTCTGCTCAGAAATTTCAGTAGCATCCCTAACAAATTAGTTTGTTATTATGGGAAGTTTTTCAGACTTAATTTGTAATTTTTATAGAATTTTGAGAAGCTTTATTATTCCATAACTTCTGTTCCAAAACTGTATCAATTTTATGGTACCTTCCTCAAATTGTAAATATAAAATTCTATATGATCTGAAACACGTTACTTCACAAATTTATAATGACTGCATCTAAAAACAAATGTCCTAATTTCTGAAATCAAGAACATAACCGAATAGTTTATTGTCTTAAACGTCACTCGGTAAACTATTATTTTGAAAGGAAGTTATCGTCATTTCTTTTTACAATAGAAAAAAAATATATCATCCGAAATCGTTAGTCTATAATACAACGATTGCAAGTTTCAGAAATACCGGGAGTTATTTTAGGCCCAAGCTTACGGATGAGCATAGCACGCGCTGGACCGACGTCACACCAGTCACGTTCATAATAACAGTTCCCATAAGTGGACAGTTAATCGAAGCGATGATTTTTTACTGATACTGATACAGGCTAAAAATATAGACTACCTTAAATTTGTAAATAGTATCTACATCTTAATTACATCCCATTGGCATACGAAAAATTAAACTTCTCTTTCGAGTGTGCAGTCAATTTAGGTCAAATTCCAGATTTAGTGTTTAAAACCATGTGGATATTTTAGAAGTTTTCATTTCCTATAGGTTGGAAAGGGGTGAGAAAATTTACATACACTTTCCTCAATGAAAGTTTATATCTGAGAGATTTTTGAGACCCGGAGTACGAATATAATTTTTACCTCTCCGATTTCGTTCTAGCACACATTGATTTCAAGCCCTTAACTACGTTAGAAGACGGAACCGATGTGAAAAAGGCCAGGCCTGAGGCAAAACATGATTCTCATATGCAGATATTGTTACATCTGTAAAATAGTTTGAAGAGAATGTCTACTGCGAAGCTCAGAAATTTACATTTAATTTAAATGTTAATGAAGTTAACACGGTTTTCTTCCAAGTTTAGATGTAGATACTTTTAATTCAAGATTAGTATAAATGATGAAACAAAAGTAACTCGCGTTTAATGTTGGTATTATCAAAGATACACATGGTCTGGGTTAAGGATTGTATTCATATTTTTAAGGACACTTAGTGGAGATTTTGGGTCAAAAATCTAATTTTGACTTTATGCACATTATGAAAGTACATAGTTTGCAGATTATGTTCATGTTCGTGTGATTGCGGCATTTAAATATGGCGGCCTGGCTGCCACATCCCCCTTACAACTGATTTCAGATTTTTGAATCAAACAATTCACTTTTTTGTTTTATGCATGAATGCATAATGCATTCTGCAAACTATGCATAAATGCATAGTTTGCAGATTACACCCACATATAATTTGTATTTGTTGGGGAAATTTAAATTTTAATTTATATGTGGCCACCATGTTGTTACACAACACACACACTCTTATATTCTTTTGTCATATACTATAATTTGCAATTAAAAACTATATAAGATTCTTCTGTGCATATGCCAAACACATTTCTCTCTATAGCTGCTGAAAGCTTTTAACTTATGCAAGCATTAGAGCTCTGGGAGGAAGAAGGAGGAGAAGAAGAAGAAGAAGAAGAAGAAGAAGAAGAAGAAGAAGAGGAAGAAGAAGAAGATGAAGAAGTTATTGAAATTTGTATAAAATTACACCATGTTCTAATATTTTCAAAAATTAAACTTTTGCTTTAAATTACATATTATTTTACCAGAAATGTTAAAACTAAAATATTTTCAAACTGATTTTATAATCTGAGAATGCTGAGATTAATAGTTTATGGAGAAAGTATACCTAAAGCAGCAAAAATGTTAAAAATTAATATTTTTTCTGTTTATTTAAAATAATTGTAATAATAACAATTAAATTTAGCCAAAATTAAATAAAATTAAAAAGCATTGCTTAGTAAGTGGTAACATTTTCGTTTCTAGAGCTGCTTGTATTCTGTCTGCGATTCAACACAAAAATTGTTATTATGTTTCTACTACGAGTCCTTAATCCTCCACAGTAAAAAAATCACATCACATCATTATATTGTGGAATATATTCTATCATTAGTAGAATATATTCTACTAAGCCACCCGTTTTCGTAATCTTATCAATCAACTTCCTCCTGACTTTGTAGTGAAAATGTGGAGGTGCGCTATCCTGTTGGAGAATGAAACAAGGACTGCCCTGTAAAATTTTCGGCATGTATCATTTTGTGTATCCAGTATGAAACTCCCATTTTCGCTTGTTTAATAAAAAGAATGTTTGTATGTTTTCACATAAGTTAAAATGCAAAACCCGTTCATCAAAGGGAAATCTGGCAAATGCTTCAAGTAGACAGGTTTTCAATCCCCAGACTCTGAGATTATGTTTGTTTACTATACCGAAATGATGGAGAATTCTTCATCACTGAATATTAAAAATTCCATTACAGCAGCAGTTCCTGTCGGAGTTTGCGCACTCTCACAGAAAAATCCTGGTTGCAATTTGTCGCTCGGTTTAAGGTCCTCCAAAAATTTAGTTCGTAACAAGGATACTACAACCGTTCGGGCAGAATCTTCCACACACTCGTTTGCAGAATAGTAATAAATATACAAAAGTTTAAATATAATACTCTACATTTGACATAAAAAGTATTTTTATTTTTTAAAAAAATGTCTGCATACAATTTTCGATTTTTTTTCATTATATTAATTGTTTCTATATTAAAAATATTTTGTAAAATTTTAAAATTTTATGCTTGCAAATTCATGATATAATGAGGCATTACTAAAAAAAAGTGCATATTCTTCATTAGTTACAATTAATGATAAAAATTAAAAGAAAACATACAATTGTAGAAGAAACAGGCCCTTAAAGTCCTCCAGGCTAATAATCTTCCATCTCTTCCTTTTGATCCTGGTGTCTGTTATTGTTTTTATCAATTTATCGAAATTAAAAAAAGAACGTATCCTTCCTATAGCATATACGATAAGAATAATTTATGCTTAACTGGGCGAATGATCCAAAATATCGTAAAAAATCCGTGACACACAATTTAAAAGTAAAGTTTAAAAATATAGAATTCTCTTACCGCTTCAAATATATATATATATATATATATATATATATATATATAAAATAAGTAACAAAACCAAAATATTCAAATGATATAAAAATATGAAAATGCAAAGAAAGTCATGAAAATTACCATTTTGACTTCCTTTAACAGATGCACCTCATTTCTTTAAAATTCGAATACCACTTATGATTTAATATCCCTTGAAAGTTCAGCACCAAGCTTTGTTTGGATGTGCCATTTCACACTAATAACAGACTGGCGAAATTGAAATTGATCCCATGTTTTCAGACCCGATTCTTTTAACATATCGCGACGAAACAAACGAAAGAAATAATCTCTGCGACAGTATGTAATGCAGAATCATCCCGTATATTCAGTGTTAAGCTCATATCTCCATTAAATTTTGTAATTTCTCTCTCCAGTGGTGCTAGTTTCATGCATCTGAATTATGTTTAAAGTGCTTTACTTTTCTTTATATCGGTAACGTCATTTGTACAAGTAGAGTGCACGTGTAGCTCTACAAAGCAAATCATATTTTCGCACCAGTTGGATTAGAGATGTATTTGTATTTTCAGTAGCAACGAAGACATCTGAAGATCAGGAATGCACCTGAGTAGAGGTAGCGAAGTAGCCAATCAGATTACATAGTATCAGTGACGTCAGATGATTAATGCGGCGGTAGCATATTCGTTGTCTCTTTCCCACACCTCCGCGTTCCATGGAAGTCTGCCGCATTGTCCGTTAACCAACAGAGAAAGCCGTGGGATGGTAATTAAAACCTACCATAAATCCCAATGAGTCCCTAATTGGATTCTAGAGAAGTTCTAGCTGCATTCGAATGTTAACTAGACACGATCATTTCAGGAGCTAAGGAAGCATCGTATGCACACGAAATTAAGTTTTTCAAGGTGTATGTATAATGTCTTCCTTTTTTACCTAACATACATGCCTTTTAATGTTATAAATCTTTTAAATAATATGTTTTACTCTACTAACAACGCTTTTATTGTACACATATCCACGTCATTCAGTAAAAAATGATTTTATTTCGGTATTTTTTTCAAGTTTTGAAAATATATTACACTGGTCAATATTATTTTCTTCATAAGAAAACTGACAGTGATGCTAATGCAACTTTTTTCTGAATTTACTATATGATTAGAATTTTTGCATAACCTCAGGACATTTTGTCTGTAAATAACTTTTATTTTTTCAGTTTTTAGTGTTCTTTATTGCCTGTCATAGCAGAGTTATTTAATATTTACTTTCATATGGTATATGTATTACCAGAGAAAAACTTCTGTTAAGCTGCAAGCTTATTCATATTTAGACGTGCTTCTACAGTGTGGAAAATATCACCAACATTTATTTTGCTATAAAGTTTATGTTTACACCTCTTCATTGACGTTATGTGCAGCTCTTAAAATTAGTGCCACGTGTATTTTTAATTATTAGATCCTCTGTGTGAATTTATAAATATTTAAGAAAGATTAATATTTCGGGTGGTGGATAATGCCTAGCATTACTTGTAGTAACTAGCTGTATACTTAAGTACCAAGTTTCATAACTCTGCGATATTTAACAGTAGAGAAATTGACAATTTCCTAAATAATCAGTTATGCAGCATTTTTATTTGACAGAACGACATAAATTCTACTCTAATGTAATTTACATTGGTGACATCATGGGTTCAGTACTGTTTCATTTGACAGGTATTAATGATGAGAAATTTTGTTTTTTGATAAAAATTAGTGGTTCATTGCTGTAATGAAATGAACAATATCGTTTAAGTGTAAGAAAGTACAGGGAGACCAGTCCGCACTTCGCGCTAAATGCTATAGACACCAGATGCAAAGTATAACACCAACGTTTTTAGGCTGCAGAGGTGGAAAGAGGACTCAGAGGAATTAATCTTGCTTCAGGCAACTAGTCAATTAAAATAAATAAAAAAAAATATATGCAAGAAGATTAGAACAAGGCTAGATGGTAGCAGCAGGCAGAAAATCGAGGTAGAATGTAAATGGAAAGTTTCCTTGAGCCTGTCAAAGGAAATTAACCTGGAGTAAAGGGGTATATATGCTCGCTCTATGAAGAATAGCGAGATCAGGAATGGCCTGGTTTAGACTGGTAGGTTCGAGAGTTCAAAAAATAACTGGTAGTTCTTGTAGAAGAATCTGCCTATTATGTGGGGGAATGAAAAATGGGTATATTCTGACAGAATATACCCACTGGAACACCTTAGAAAAATGTTATTTTCTGAACACTTTTTAAGGCAATTTCAGGCGTTTGGTATGCCTATTTGCGAACCACACTAATTGGTTAAATATGGGCATTTTCCTAGTCAAAGTGCAGGAAGCTAGAAACAATTTATTTCCTGGTTAAACGCAGTAACTAATATAATAATATATAATATGTTTACATTCATATGTATGTATGTACAGTTATTCATGTTTTTAAAAATATTCGTTTATTAATATTAATATTGTCTTATTTCTTTTTAACAATTGTGTAGCATACTTAAGCATGTATGATCTAGGCCCATGCATAAAATATAATTATAATAGGGACATAAAATGTTATAATAATAAAGATAACATCTACTACTAAGAAGTAAGAAAGCATTCTGTTGGGGAACATGTTTCCCGTATGTTATTGTTTTCTTAATTAGAATATAATAAGTTAACTAACTTAACATTACATTGCTTTCTTTATTTGTTTACAGCGGATAGCAGCTTTTTGTTGGCTAATGCTCAGATAGTGGACTTCCCCATCGTCTACTGCAACGAATCCTTCTGCAAGATCTCTGGCTACAATCGAGCCGAGGTAAGCCCTACTTAGCGATAATAAGAATTAACTAATGTATGTTAGGATAGATTGCAGTCAGCGTTATAAGCAATAGATATACTACACTAGGGTAATTGAAGCTGTAGGCACATGAGTCCTGCCTTCGCTTTGAACGGAAAACATTGTTAGTCGAAACAGTTGAAGGGAGTACCTACAGGAGAGTTGTGTAAGTGAGATGTATTGATTGTTTCTCCCTCTTTAAACACATTAAACCATCAAGTTGTGCTATAGAGAAAGGTAAACTCTCCATAGGACTCCTGTAATATTGCATAGGCCTCAGAGGCTTAAGATTTGCTTAGACGGGAACAGAGTTTCAGAGCAGGATGTTATTCGCTGTGTGTCACATCCGTTTAGCTGTGTAGGCGGATCTGAACATGTCTCAACTTGCACGTCTCTCATAGCTGGGAACCAGAGGAGACAACAATGAAACCATCCCCACATGGGGCACCGTCGATGGACAAGTGTTCCCTCGTGTTGCTACACGCGCAAGTTTGATCAATAATAACATGCATATAATATTAGTTTTATTTCATGACGAATTAGCGTGTGTTATAGAATTTGTTGGAGGTGGTATACGCCTACAATCACACATTTCTGACATCTTTTAATTAAAGCTGCATTCACACGTTACAGATCTGCTTTCCTCTGAGTTCCTCTATAATATAGGGATTTTCATGTGGACTTTATTTTTCCTATGATACAAAACACTACAGTAAAATCTGCTTCAATAACATACTGTAATTAATAACACTTAGCCTCGAGTTACACTGAACTCTTAGCAGCAAACTGAGTTATTATAACACAAAGCCGGAAATAATGCTTACTCTCAAAACAGCAAACTGCGACTGACTGTTCACTTATTCCGCCATCAGCACAGAAACTGATGTGACAGGTGACTGACGTGACCTTGAGCCGGCGCGTGCTGCGCTTAGTTGTACCCATAAGCCAAATGTATCTTTTCTCTCTTGAAATATTTTATTTGTTTTGTCTATTTTCACTACAATTGTCCTGTATTAGCTACCATTGTAATTTATTTTGTGTATGTGTGCTAGGTTCATTTTGTTTATATTGTTTATTTTATTTTGTCAGGGGTGGACTCATTTAATTTGTTACAGTACTTTGGAGCAGGGACAAGAAATAATAAAATTTACTTATAACATTGTTAAGTATAGTGTCCGTAGAATCACTACCAACAGGAAATATGAATACCTCCTCACTCTGTCATAACTATGATTTTCATCTTGTGTAGAAACTCTCTACTGTTCATAACCATGAAAATTAATACGCTAGTGCGCCTGCGAGTGGTATGACACATGTAGTTAAAATGGTGAATTTACAAAAGTGTAATGTTGTTACGGGTAAAGTTTCCGGCATATTCACATTTCTTATTGGCAGACACTGCTTCTTGCTTTCCTTCTTTCTTAACACACAATCTGCTTCTAACAGCTGATTATGCCATTTCACAAAACTGTATGTGTTGTCATACCACGCGCAGGCGCACTAGGGTTATAATTTTCATTGTTACAAAACTTGGAGAGTTTCTACACAAGACAAGATGAAAATAATATTTCTAACTTAACTCAGGGAGGAGATATTCATATTTCTTATCGGTAGTAATTCTACTGGATACAGTATGGACTATGGATTACAGATTATATTTCTAATTATAATACTGACCAGTGTATCTTTAATTTCGATTATTGAAAATCTTAGCAAAAATGCGCGAATATGGCGTACTTGAATAGTGGTGAATGTTTCTAATGAATGTCAACAACAGAAATCATAACAATGATAATATTGTTTTAAATAATATTGACTTAAAATCCCGCGATCCAAAATACAATATTTAAATTGTTTTAAGTCATTGTGGCAATATTTACAAATGGCCACTTTCTTCAGTTTTGTTGTCGATTCCTGTTCTGTTGTGTGGTATGCAATTTCCTTGTTCCATAGTAACAGGACGATTGTTTCTTCTACTTGCTTCACCAATTTTCATGAAACATCCACCCTGCCAATTGTTGAAATGCCATTTTTACGTCCATTCTTTGTGTTATATGGTCGTTGCTAATGTCCCCCTCTCGTGTAGCTTCAGCAGAATGGCTCCAGTATGCCATTCCATTGCCAAAAGTTGCTGTTTATGTGTTTTTCGCTAGAATATAAAAAAATGTATTTCTAGTTATAGGGTTGTAAATTTTGGTCTTTGTTTCGTCATTTGTTTGTTCGATAATATATCTTAAGAATTCTTTACACCTGTATTTAATTAATTTACCAATGTTTACATAACTAGTGATTTTAGGCTTATAAATATTAAACATATTTTTTTCGTTACTCTTTTATTTTCAATATTTGAATTTTCCTTGTGCTTATATGACATACATGTATCACAAGATACGTTTTAAGACGCGAGATGGTGCCCTTGGGCTTTAATTTTGTGCAGCATAAATTACCCATTTTAATGGAATTTTTTTTTTTTTTTTTTTTTTTTAAAGTAGTGTTTAACGCCCGTTTTCACTACTGAGGCACCACAGGCGGTGGACACTGATGATACATGAGATGAAATGATAAATTGGGAAAGGATATTTTTTTTAAGGAAGGAAGCGTTCCAGGCCTAAGTTTAGGTACCTCCCCGGCATTTGCCAGTTATGAAGACTGAGGAAAACCTGGAAAAAACCCCAGTCAGGGAGGACGGTCCTGGCGGGATTCGAACCGCGGACCTCCCGCTCACGAGTCCGTGCCTTAACGACCTCGGCCACCCGTGGCGGTATTTTAATGGAAATGATTAGTGTAACAGTTACAAATGTTTCCTGTAATTATTACGTGCCTTTAAATTCTGAAGTTTGTGAAGTTTTGACATTTTGAGTAAAGCTAAGGTAAAAGAACGAGAATATTTTAGAGCTATGACTATGTGCGATTTTAAAAATAACTCAAATGAAACAGTCTATTTGTGAACCTTTCTCCTGTGCAACAGTATTCCGTTGATTCTACAAATTAAGAAAAAGAACGCAATATTCTAAAGAAAATGAGAAATGACAGGCTAAAAACGGTAGTGACTGCAGAAAACATCTCGCATGTGTTTGGACACATGTTATAAAGCCTTAGATTGGCTCTAAGGATAAGTTCGTCAAGAGTTTCTACCATTCTACATGAATACTTTTGAGTAGTATAAAATATGCGAGTGTCTCACAGTTTAGTCGAAAAGCAGAAACTCTGCAGAGTGGAAAGAGAGGAAATACTTAAAAGATTTTATAATGGGGTATCTCGGCGTGTACCTGACATTGTTACAGTAGAGAAATCTTAAATGACCGGCTTGGTGCTGAAATCAAGCATGGTCTTCCCTGATGATCAGTCACCCATGAAATAAAAAGGTAAGGAGTTTACCTTCCTACAGGTTCAACAAAATCCGTACACGGTGGCCAAGAACTGGACTAAAGAGCATCCTGTTACACCATGGCGGTGCTTCTGTTCACAGCACTTGGTATTTTTCTGGACTTTTCCAGACAATGAAAATCCACCTTCCAGGTTAATGATTTTTCATTCCCGAAGAATAATTTGCATCCTACGAAGAGAATTTACTGCAGTATCGAAAAATGAGAGAACGGGTGCTTCCTGAAAGGTTCCAGAGGATGAAGCGCTATATATTTTACGGCAATGAAGTAAATTGGGAAATAACGTTATTTCCCGGGCATTAATATCATTTGTAGTCGATGACCGGTAATTTATATAACTGGCGAAAGGGTTTAGGACATTCTTGTATACTTCAGATAAAAATGAAACACTATAACAACAATACCCAACAATGGCTTTAATGGTCATTTATAATTGTACAATGTTGATAAATAAATTCAATAACCACATCATCATCTCAAAATATACTATTTATTTCCTTTTATGGTAAACAGAACATTTTTACACTTGTTTTCACACAAATTTCCATAGCACTGCGGCCCACCGCACACTGGAACGCCTCAAGTCATGCAACATTATTTATTGTGCAACGTGACGTTAAGAAATGAAGCTCAATGGAAAGCAATGCAAATACAATATCCGCCGCACACCGGTTTGCGTATGTCGATGACGTCATGAACATGTTGCAGACAAGTTTCATGAGATACAGCATGCTGCATTCCGTGCATCAAGTCTCACGGCAATGTGCAGACAACATCCGACTCCTGCAAGCATTACATCATTATGTTGCAAATTTAGTTTTTTGCAACTGAATCGATCCTTTTGAAAGACTGTCTATTTGGGAAATTAACGTTTCTTTTTAAATTTTGTCTAGTTGAAATCTGTTTTCATTTTAGTATTTGATCTGAAGTGATTACTTTTACGAGTCATTTAGAGAATTCTGGCGGATATGGCTTGACACTGTTGCTTATTCATTTCATCATCACTTAAGATAAATAGTACTATTTGGGTTGCGTCATCGTAACATGACCTGCTCACTAGCTGCGGTTATTCCCCATTTGGAGACATCTTTGCTGAAGTTCATTATACGTTTCTGGGTACATCCGATAATAGAACTGGAACTTTGCAGGATCTTTTAATAAACCACGCGCTAAAACTTAGGCATCGTGATGAGCACAAGCAAATTATGAACCCATTTTCTTTTTCTCATGTGGCGCAATTTCAGCCACCTGTACATTTTAATGTGCATGTTTTGGCTAATAGCAAGCAATAAATGCTTAATTTTTAAGCTTATTACCCATTGATGTAGCAGTCTGAATTTACCTATAAAGTTTTGTTAAATCCGATACACTGAAATGCAATCAGACTTTTGTCCATTCCCCCCAGTTTCATAATCAATAGTCATATGCAAGTAAAGGCTCCTTAATTATGCATTTTAATTACTGATGTTGGATCCGTTAATGAAACGACGGCATTTATTGATATTAGAAAAATCTTCTAATCTCAGGTTATGTATGCCAAGTGCTGCTCCACTCTTATTTGATCGTCCATCGTTCTGATTACAACAATTATATTTTATCGAAGTTCATTTTGTACAAAAGCATAAAATAAAACTATATATATATATATATATATCCTGTCCCTACCTCGAAGCCGGAATATGACATTACTGTGTAACCCTCCCCGCCGAACACATTTCTACTGAAACCCATTCAGCGTGTCAGTTTCCAGAATATGGAGCTCCCTTCCTCTTGAAGTTAGAGATTGTCGGACAATTTAATCTGCGTTTAAATTTTTCTCTCAACTCCAGGAATCACAACAGTTAGTCTCTCGCATTTTCTCTTTTTATTTTTCTCCTCCTCCTTCCTCCCCCGTTGTACAAGAAAAGTTATTGAAGAACAGGTGGAATTCTAAAACATTCTTTATCATCTTTCTAACTATATTAAAATATTTATATACATTCATTATACATCTTTATTTTGACTTTTTATGTACTTTATTGAACCCAATACTTTTGGTGTTTTTTCGCCTGATAGAATGGAAGAAAAGGCAGTATAGCCTTAACTTTGGCGAGGTAAATAAATAAATAAATAAATTATAGTATGATAAAATTATAAACAAAATAGTCTATTGTAGCAGTTGTCCTGAGGTAGTATCCATGGCCGCCACTACCTTTCCAATTTTTAAAACGAGCTTACCTTGCCAAGAAGTATAAACTCACCTATTAAGGATTTTACTCCATATAACACACTTAGTCAATTGTTTGCACCTGAAGTGAACGGTATAGAGCCGATTTAGTTTAATTTACAGCTTGAACTTACAATTATGAACAATTAGTATATCAACGTAATTAAATAGGTAAATGTTCACCAAATTAAAAACGTCAACCTAAATATATGCAATAAATGCAACCTAATTAATTATGTCATTAAAATTGTGTGTATATATATATCAATAATTAATGAATATCAACCTAATTAAATACGTAAACATAATTAAATACATTTCAAACTAATTGAATATATGTAAATCTAATTAAATTATGCTGGATATTCTGACCATTTAGAGCAGAACAGGAATTATTGCAACGAAGTTTTTTATGAGGAGTTACGTTTTGGAATTTAGCGTGGTATGTTGATTTTTTGTTATTAATGATAATACAAATGGTCATTCATTTTATTTTCTGCTGTAACTGAAAACTGCCTTGAGATCGTTTAGGTTTTGGAGTGATGATTACGAAGACCTGCATCTCTTCATAAATGTCTTACTTCCTTGTGTTAACACTATATTTACGAGGCTCGTGACTTTTTATTTTATTTTACTGAGGTCAGGACATGTTAGTATAGAGGGCGTTATTGTTCACGTTAGCGCAGTTATTGTAGCGTGATGTGGAACAATGAAGCGAGTTGCATGTTGGATTTAACTCTTTATGGCAACGTGTATTGGGTTGAGGTTTAGCATGAATAAAACACAACTTGTCACACCACACGCAATGCATTTAGCACTACGCCAACTAAACACTTTCTTGCTCGGTCTAACAATGAAAATGGGGTTATTTTAGTAGCTTGTATTAATGCGACGCCAGTGCTGCACTTGTCAGTAATGGATCGCGTTTGATTTGGACAGAGTTGACCACTAGCATTTCGTTTGATATTTACCAAGAACATCTGGTTTTCACTAAACTCCAAAACATTTCAATTGCCTTTAGAATCATCAGAGATTGGAGTAAAAAATACTAAGTCCTTGTTTTGTGAATTTCATTGACGCAGAACCTTGTTTGCAAATGTTTTGAAAACAGCTGTAGAATGTTTGTTTGATTTGATTTATTTGCGGACGCTCTTTAACATCTCAGGTCATCAGCGTCCCATTCTATTCAGGGCGTGAAACGGCTGACAAATTTTGCTCAGAGGCTTCATCTTTCAGGCTTGAGACTCTTTTTCGTGCCGTAAATGTACGACATGGGACCCATGGCTTTACTTCCCTTTCCCTTTTACGGCGAAAAAATCCATCAATCCTGGCCGGCAGCTGTAGAAGAAATGCATCCCAAGAAATAAAAGAGCTAAAGTTAAACCTCTAAATAATTTACTTTTAACATGGCGTTAGTTGATCAAAGATCTAGAAAACACACAAATTATAAGCATACCAAAGTATAATTCCAAAAAGTCAGTATATAAATTTCCAGATCGTTGTTCATATGTATGTATTGACTGCTCCTCATAAAATATATGCCAAAATAATAACCCAATAAATGAATGTAATTGCTCAGAGCCTGTTCTTTAAATATCAAAAAAGGTTTAGGAAATGAGATCTAATGATGATTATATACGCATATAGCTTATAACTGAGATTAGACGGGAGTATAACAGGAAATATTTTAGAGTGCCTAAATACTACGGATACAAACTTTCTAACGGACATCACTTCACTGTATAATACCGGACTTCTGCTGGCACGGAATATCTATCCTGAGTTACATTTGAGTGCGTTTGTAATACGACAAAGAATGTGAGAGAATGTTCTGGAGTACCTAAATACTATTGGCACAGAATATCTGTCCGAAAATACAAATACAGTGCGTAAATACTACTGTCACAATATCTGTCCAGAACACTAGTGCGTTTAAATACTATTAGTACAGAATACCTGTCCGAAAATATACTACAGTTCTTAAGTACTAATGGCACAGAAAATCAGTCCGAAATTGCACTAGAGTGCCTAACTACTATTGACACAGAATATGCCACAAATATCTCTGAAATCTTATGTTGTCTTGGCACAGAATATCTGTCTAGGGCGGCTAACTATGCGTAGCGCAGAATATCCGTCTTAATTTCTTTTTTCATAAAGAACTTAGCACTCTAAGAGTAATTTCGAATGGACGTCCTGTGCCTATGCTCTTAGATACTCTAAAGCTATTGAGAACACGGTGTCATTACTTCCATAGAAACTCTAGAGTATCTTTGCAAAAATATTATGTGTCAAGAGTACTTAAGAAATCTAAGAAATTTCAGACAAACATTTTGTGCCAAATGTCTTCTTAATCACTCTAGAGCAATTGCGTGCCAGTAGTTTATGTCCTGTGCCAACCGTAATTGTACTCTTAAGAGTATGTATATAAATATTGTGACCATTAATTTTAGGAAATTTAAAGTAGGTCAGACAAATTGTGCCAGTATTAATTGAGGGAAATCCCGGGGGAATATCTAGTGAAATCGGTACTAACCACTTTCGAGTGGCTGCATTCACATTTTATGTGCCACAGCTTCTCGGCAACCTTTGGCAGATCATTCTGTGCCATGCATTGACAATAGTTACGCAGATCACTGTTCTTATCACACAAATTAGGCAGGCTTCAAATCTACAGGTCGCACGAAGAAGGATGGCCCTCAGCGAAGGAATAATGAGCCAGCCTACCAAAATGAAATTTCAACAAATTGTTTAGCCTACTTTATCTTGATTCAAATAAACAACTCAGCTCCCTGGTATTATGTTTCCAAAGTACAGTAAAGTGCAAGATTTTATATGGTACAGATGTATGCATTTGGGCTTTAACAAGTACTGACTACCTCGAAGAAAATTCTTCCTATAATATGAAAACTAATGCGTGGTCAAAGCCGTGAGATTGTTATTAATGTTGACGAGCATATGAAGGAAGAGGTTAAACATAAGGACCGACTTTCTGCTAGAAAGGAGTTCAGAGGGTGCTGCAGCCATCAGAACATCACACGGCCCAGTTTACAGAATTGTGGGGGAGACACAAAAACCTGAAGAGGAGGGGACTACTACTTTTGGCACTGCAGGGAGATGCCAAACAAAAATAGGACTTTGAAATTTAAAGATGTTGAAATTCTGTGTCTACAAAGATTTCAAGAAAAGGGGCAAATGGAATGGATGCCAACATGTCGAAAAAATGGAACAAGAGTACTGGAATAAATATAGCATCGTAGAAGAAAGGATTGAGAGAATTATTGTTGAAGACAATAGAATGGAAAGCAGCGATAAAGATAATGAAAATGATAATGTTTCAGCGGAAGAAATGTCAGGTGTAATAGAAATACAAGGCAATTAAGTGTAAAAGTTATTGAAGCAATTGGTGTATGTGGCTAACATACTGGAACTTGCGTGGTATTTTGTTTTGTAGTGCATAAACAATGGAGTGCCTTGACGATTCCTGGTTCGGATTCTTTGCTCCTGCTGTGTATAAGGTGCGCATCTAACCTCTCATATAAACTGTTCACCTGTCAAGAAATATTCGCGCGACCAATACCAAATGTCTAAGAATAATTATGAGTAAGCCGTGCTAAAGGACATCGTCGCAGAATGATGAAACCGTTCCCACCCAGACAGGCTATAGCTTCGCGCAAGGCCAGCTATCTAACGGAAAAAGAAGAAAGGGAGGTTTCGAAGATGCTAGAGGAAAGCATGATTCCTAGCGGAGCAAGAGCGCTCACAATATCTGTATATCGCTACAAAGCAACTATCTGATGTATTATGTCTTGTTATTTGAAAAATAGTAAAGCGTATTAAGCATACTGTTTTAAGAGTTAAAGATATTGTAGGTTGCATCAGCAAAAGTAAAATACTACCTGCAAAGCACGAAACATTTGTACACTGGCCAAACTATCTGCTACAGTAATGGCACAGCTAAAGATATCCATGTAATAGTATCTGCAGCAGCTTAATATAGTTTCAGCTTTTCGGGAAAGATTAAAAGCAACAGGAAATTAAAAGCAGCGAAATGAATAGGTCCATACTTCCAGCCTTCACGTATGAACTCGAACATTGTCAATGAGAGATGCTGGAAAGACGCCAGAGAAAAAGGGAACACAGGATCTTGAGACAGAATACACTATGAGGATATAAAGGAAAAGATTGTAATCAAAGACGCTGTCTACGCTCCCAGGAAGTTGGAGAGATGATGGGCAGACCACGTAATGCGTCTAGACCACACTGAGAGTGGGACAAGAACGATAGACGGAGGAACTAAAAGTACTTCAGCAGTCAGTTCCAGAAGTGCTTAATATAAGACCTTATTAAAATGTTACATACAGTGTCATCCATTTGTTTGAGATTGCTTTACACAGCATGAGGATCCCGGCTATCGTACTTCTCTTAAAGCCGGTAAGTGACGATAATCTCAGTGGTTGGCACAACAAACTACAAATATTGTTATAAATAGAGAATACCAAAATGAATGAGAATTTCCTCAAGGCAAGCATATAGCGTATAAATAAATGCTAAGTCATACATTTTAATTTTGCTTCCAAAATATTGAACATTTCTTTTCTCGTGCTGTTTTAATGTTGTCTCAAGCTTCGCTATTGGCATCAATATAATTCCAGAATACTTTCAGTAATGGTACGACTACTGGGTTAAGTATGTTGACATAAAAATTCCGCCAAACAGGAGCATCGTAAGTTAAGCGAATTCCTCGCCTTGTAGAGTAATTTTAAAAAAGAATATAAATCCAAATTATAGCCTAATTAATTAATGAAATGAAATAAGTTTCAGCCTTACTGTGTGGTATTAGAGGAACAAAATTAGAATTTTTGCAATCTATAAGAATCACGAAAGAGAAACCACACTTTTACAACTATTATTATTATTATTATTATTATTATTATTATTATTATTATTATCATCATCATCATCATCATCATCATCATTAATATTAGTAGTAATAATAATATTGAGATCAAATCATAAAAATTAATGATATAATATTAATTAAATGAAATGTATGACCGCTGATACACAAAACTATTAAATATTTTTAAATATAACCATGTTTATGAACTAAATTCTTGGTATCGTTTTTATATTCACTAAAATATATAAAAATAACAAAGTTACGAGTTACATTGTATATTTAAGATGTTCATATATTTCAATAAAACAAAAATATGTTGCTGTGTAAAAGAATTACAATATACTAAGAAAATATACACAATCAAAAATAAACAATCGAACTTTTCATTTTCATTAGCTTTGAAGTTTAATGTAAATGTTATTGTAGTAAAAATATGCAACACAAACTTTTGCTGAAGGTTACTATGGAATAAACTTACACACAAATATAATACTCAAACACATATTAGATGAATATTTTACATTTGCTATCTTCACGACAATGCTTTTGTTAAATATAAAACATGTGTATCCTTATAAATACAGTTTTTATACTGGATTAATTTGTTCTTTTATTATAAAAGAGTAAAGAGAAAATTAAACGCAGGAGCGCTTCTTAAATTTCGGTTTTCAAGTATACTCCTGCTCCTAATTGTTTAATTTCCTTAATTTCAGAAGCTATTTTTATTATTTTATTTAAATGATAGTGCCGAATTTTGTTGTAAAGAAACAAATATTGGTGCCGCTAGAATGATTTGGGGAGGGGGGGGGTTCAGGCAAACCGCCACTTTTAATAGTCCGATTTTCGTTTCCTGACTTTCAGGAGTATTTTTCTTATTTTATTTAAATGTTATATATGGACTTCTTTGCGAAAAAACAAATATCTAGAGCGATTATTAAATTTTGGATAACCCCCCTCCTAATAATGCAATTTCACAAATATGATGAAGCTATTTTTCCTATTTTATTTCAATGGCATATACCGAGTTTCCTGTAAAAAAAATAAATAAATAAAAATGCGGCAGTTAGAGCGATTTTTAAAATTCGCTTTAAACCACACTTCAGGTATACCTCCCTTTCTAATAGCCCGATTGCCCTGATTTTCGGAAACTATTTTTATAAATTTATTTGAAAGAAATCTACCGAGTTCCTTTGAGAAAAAGCAAAAATTATGGCCTTTAGAGCGATTTTTCAATTTTTTTTTTAAAAAAATTGCTTTAGGTCAATCCCCATCCTCAATGGATCAATTTTACTGGTTAACGAACTCTATGAATCATTTCTAAATTGATGATTATGTGCCGAGTCTCGTTGAGAAAAAACAAAAATTGCGACCGCTAGAGCGTAATATATATTGTCTTCTTCGGTACCTAGTAGGTGATATGGATGGAAATTTGAAAAAATGAATTTAAAAATCTTTTCAAGGGGTACAACGCAGTAACTTACGTTCCTTTAGAATTCGCTGGAAGGGCTTTCTCTGGAGTGGATGAGAAAGTGAGTATTCCTAGGCATGCAGCTTTATTTATTTGTTTGTTTTTGCTGGGCGCTTCTTGAGCATCTTGTATAATTAAATCGTCTAGGTGACCTCGCTAGAATCCCGGATTTCTATATTGAGATCTCTTGCACTGCAAGGACTTCATGTGGAAATGAACTCGGTACGACCGGAGATCCCAAATCATGAGAAACTTTGCATCAGAGAAAACAGCTCATTACAGAAACATGATTATTGAGCCTGTAACTGGATGCCTAATTACTCCCAGGCTGTTAATTAAAATCCAAATCGGAGACAAATGTTGCATCGTGACAAAAAGTTGATGAGTTATGATCCCCTTTTGGGCCCAGAGGAAGCTGGCACTGAATCACGGTGATACGCTCCGCACTCAAACATTATTTATTATCAGACCTTGCTACTGTTTCTCCTGCATGACACATCGCAGTGAGTTATTGTCGTCCTACCGGTCGATACTGCAGCTACCTGTTGGCACAGTTTACGTAAGACTGCGCAATAGATCCAAACTGCCCAGCATCGACATCTACTACGACAATTATTGCTTGTTTGGGATGAATAATGAACAAACCTTTAATCGGAAAGAACTGGCAACAATTAATTAAAATGTAATTATAAAGTATAGGATGATGAGTCATATTGTAACAGATGCTACCAGACTGACATATCACCGTCATAAATCAAGCAAAAGAAACCGATGAATAAAAGGGGATAAAGTAATTAGCCTTTCAACACCTCGAAACTACAGTAAGGGTTTTTAAATTACGGGCCGGCAGAGCGCAGCTGTGTACTGCAGAAGCCAGTCGTCTTGTGCAGGTAGTTGCTTGTAGTTTGAGAGAAGTTTTGTCAACAAGCGGTTGTGCTTTCGTGTGTTACTAGGTGCCTTCATTGTGTATAAATTGTTCTTTGTAAGTTATGGCAATTCATATATACAATCTTGAAGAACGGAAATTTATATAGGAAAGTAAGCAGGACATTTTATGATATTAAGAGAATAGGCAAAGCGGTTCGCGAGAAAATGTTGGTCATTTTGGTAGAGACGAAGCCTTAATGACAAGAAACGTATTCTGAACAGGCTTCTTATGGAAGAAAAGTTAAATGATATGCGAAAGTTTCCCATGTAAATGCCGGCAATGTATTGCAACTCAGGAGCATCATTTTAAACATGTCTTATAACTCAGATTAATGCTTATATTATTAAATACAGTATTGTTTTATGCAAAACAAACTTCCGAAAATATATTGTTCCATCATCTTTTTTTTTTTTTTTTTTTTTTTTTTTGAATGGTGTTTAACACCCGCTTTTACTACTGAGGGACCACAGGCGGTATCATCACTGTTGAACACTGTTACATTGTTTGTTGAAAAGGATTCTTTCAAAGTTTTTGCACTCTCGTCTATCCTTTGCTTTCCTCGTCCATAGCACTCTGGCCCTGCGTCAGAAGAAATGTGTTCCAGCGGCTCTTTTGTCGTTCCACATTCCTCCTGACGATTTGGGGCCTAAGTAAATGTATAAAAGTGAATTATGGATGGCTAAATGAAGTGAATGATAATAATGTGTATTTTACTGTGCTCCTTAGGAACTAGCTCACCTAATTAATGAGTAAATATTGAGCTCAGTCCCTGATGCCATAGCCCTTAGATATTTTTTATAGTGTTTAACGACCATTTCTACTGCTGAGGCACCACAGGTGGTAGACACTGATGATACATAAGACAAAGTGGGAAAGTTTGTGTGTGTGTGTGTGTGTGTGTGTGTGTGTGTGTGGTTGTGTGTGTGTGTGTGTGTGAAGGAAGGAAGGAAGGAAGCGTTCTAGGCCTAAGTTTCGGGGGACTTGGCATTTATGAGGGCAAAGAAAAACCTAGAAAAAATCTCAGTCATAAAGGACGTCCTGGTGGGAATCAACCCCGGATCTCCCCTCACGAGTTTGCCTTAACGACCTCGGCCACCAGTGGCGAGCTTAGGGAATTCCAAGACTACATTTACTTATCATTCTATGTTTTCAGTAAAAATATAAATACTTAAATAAAAATACCAAAAACACTTTCCTAGTAAGCAGCAATGCTTACTTAAACTTAAATACCTCCTATAGAATCCGGAATGATATATATATATATATATATATATATATATATATATATATATATATATATAGCCTTTAAAATCTAGAATCTCGAGAAGTGAATACACTTTTTAAAAATATTTGGTCAGAAGACATAAATAAATGTAACAATTATGTTTATAATCTAAAGCTGTACCGATGTTATATGAGGATTTAACCCCATGATACAGTCCTGATCATTTTTAGATTATCTGAAATGTTTATTTCTTTCGCAAGAATCCCGGAGATGCATAAACGTCGCGTGCGCTGTTTCAGTTTCTGGATTGTTGCACCGGATAAGTTGATTAATTGTAAGACTTACTGTATCTTATGATACAGTAAAAGTGATGAGAGTTTAAATGTGGCTCAACATCTGTAAAGATGGAGGTGGTACTTGGTAAAATAGCAGGCGAAATCGTAAGTAAAGTCAGTGCAATGATTTAATGTTACAAGATCGACGAGACTAACAAAGAAGCAGGTATTCATATAGTACATACAATATTTCAACCAAAAAATTCTAGATAATAAATGAACTGCAAGGTGGTTGATACTAGCTCAAAATCTATAGTGCTTGAACATGTATAAGCAATCTGTAATACATTTTGGAATAAGGAACATAAATTTCTCGAGATATTTCTGGCAATAAATAAGTCGTGGATTCATAATTTATGATTATGAAACAAAAATGCATCAGCAGACAATGTCGTGCTCTGGGTTTTTTTTTTTTTTTTTTTTTTTTGAGGGTGCAGAATGTGTTATTTTGGATGATTATTTGCAGAAATAAAGGTCGTTATTAATCAAATTTAATTTCAAAATTACGAAATGCATTCAAGACAATAGCGAATATTTGAAGAGATTGTACTCTTTCTTCTTGATATTTCATGCCACTCGTTTGCATTGCAATGGCTGCAATTGTTACAGCATGGTTAGAACTAGTGGAATTTCATGCTTACTCTCCAGATTCAGTTCTCATTTCAAAGAAAACCCTCAACAAAGAAAGTTCTTATCATGGAGGCCCTAAGCCTATGTGTGCAGACATTGGACAACCACAAGTAAAAACAACCATTTTAAATCAACTAGAAATACGGTATAACGTTTTTAAAATATGTACATAAACGCCTATCTACAAATCTGGTATAATTGCAGCTCTTATTTCAACCTCTAAAGCACTGCATTTGGTTTCACTAAATCTGGTGAAAGAAATTATGAGTTAATTTGTATGATTTCCGTTACTTTATCTGCTACCACGTAGCTTAACTTTGATGCATATATAGGTACAAATCACAGCATTAACATTGTATCTGGTACTGACACGAATGGACAGGGCCGTTAAGGCATGGACTCGTTAGCTGTTGTTCCCACCAGGACCGTTCTCCCTGGAGGAGGTCTTTTCCAGGTTTTCCTCAGTCCTCAAAGGCAATTGCTGGAAGCTACTGTATTGAGGAAAAAAGGAAATTGTTTAGTACAATTGTATAGTTTTTCTTTAGAAATAATATTGCTGTTTAAAAATATAAGGATCGTTATTTAAAATATTATACAACATTTTCTGCATTTCCACTTATCGCATCTAATTTTATTTATCACAATAAAATTCCGTTTCCCTTTGTGGACCCATTTCAAACCGCTTATCTAAGACTCCTCAATATTCTCTAAAATTATTTGATTATAGTCTATTAACATTATGTATATTGCCGAGATATGTCTTCAGTCATTCTTAACTTTCCTAAAGGCCTGAACTTGTAAATACAATTTATTTTGCAAGTTCTCCCACTTATTCTTTGTTCAGTTTAATGGGTTAAAGGCTATAGTTGAATGATGTTTGAACTACATCGTAATAGAATTAAACTCTAATGTAAAAAGGTAGAGGAATGTTTCTCAACATGGGGAAACTTTTAGTGGGTAGCGAACTCTCCTGGTGTGTAAGGAGCCCACAGAAATGCTAACATTTTAATAAAAGTCCAGTATGTGCTTATTTTTAATAATTTATTTACTGTTTTATTAAGGTATAATTAACTTACGGATCCCATGAAGTTAAATACCTTGTAGGTAGTTCCCAAACTTTAAAAGATTGAGAACTGCTACCTCATAGGATGTGCTATTAATTTAATATCAATTAATCCTAAGTAAGAGTTATGACTGAAACCTTACAACAGTTACCAACAGTATTGTCTTGCCCTTAAAAGTTAATGTTTCATGGATCACAGCAGGATAATGAAGAGTGGTGCTAAAATATCGCGTTACAGTTTCCAATACTGGCAATTAAAATTGTCTCTTCCGCACCTTCCACCCTACGTGTTGCAGTTTTGCCTCCATCGAAAATTTTGTCATTAAGTGCTCTTTCAACAAAAACTAATAGCCGGTAAACTAGATTACCCCGGTCTTGTTTCTTCCCTAATTCCGAACTTGGCTCGTAAACTTTCCCATTAATTTCCTTGTTATTTAGCTCAGAATTAAGCGTTTTTCTTATTAGCTTTATTTCCCAAATAAGTATTCTTAAGGAATGAATGAATGGTATATTGGGAAAGGATTTATTTTTAAGGGAGGAATCGTTCCAGGCTTAAGTTTAGGGTACCTCCCTGGCATTTGTCATTTATGAAGACTGAGGAAAACCTGGAAAAAACCTCAGTCAGGGAGAACGGCTCTGTTTCTTTCTTTATCTTCTATCGTCCAACATTTTTATACCTATCCTTAAGCCTTAAGGTATATTCCCATTCTTTCAATAAAGGGCGTCTAGAACGCATGCTCAGATAACGAAACGTCTGTTGACATTTTTCTGTTTGTAGAATTTTGAAAATTTTGGTTACTGTTTTATAGTTGTTTAATTTTATTTTCATTTTATTTATTTAACATCATTTATTCCCTCGCGGTAAATATTACTGTTCTTAGCACTGGATAAATTCGTTAGTTAACCCGGCGGTCAGTACGAATAACATCGACTCATTATTGGGTGAAGTCACTGCAGTGACCGGACGACCGCTCCACTTTTAAGTGATGATCCCAATGTCTAAAAGTGCTGAAACACGTTGCTGCTTCTCTAAAAATACTCTTCAGCATTTTATGAGTATGAATCGGTATTTCATCTTCTGCGCTCTCTCAAACCTGATTGTCAATGCTAGACATTTTCTAAAACGAAGCAGTGCTGCCAATCTATGACTTGAAAATATGTCTTTGCCAAAGAAGAAGATTTGGCAAAATCAATTTCAAATTTTCATCTTACCAACTTATTTAAAGAAAGAAAAATAGGAGGATTAATTTCTAGCTGACCTCGCACTTCATAAATGTGCAATTCATTTTATTATTGTTGTTAAGACATGTTACAACACTCCCTAATGTTTTAAACTCGCTCTTTTTAAACCTCTGCCTTAAGAAATGTTTAACTTTGTTTTCCGAATATTGGTTGGGAAAACGTCTCGCATCAAAAGGTTTGGGAATCAGTACTATAAGACATGCAACAAAACATTTGAAGGAGGAAAGCTGTAGGTAAAAGTCTACTGTGAGAGGATTGAAAGATTTTCTTTGAATTGACAGGTGATGCAGAAATCTTGCCGTTGCACGTTCATGTACGGCGAGCTAACCGATAAGGAAACGATCGCCCGCATCGACGAGTGCCTCGAGAACCAGATCCACGACCAGTTCGAGATTCTGCTGTATAAGAAGAACAGTGAGTACCAGTGCAAATTGCAGCATCTCCAACTTTCGCCTTTCATACTATTCCTTGTTTGTTTAACTGATTGCATTTATTATCAATGATTACTTGAATACGTAACCCCTTCCGTTACATATTAAAAGTAGGTTCTTTAAAGTATTTAGAGTATTTTTAAAACCTCTCTTGTTTCTTCTGCACATTTGATTAACTCGAAACAATATTCTTAGTCCAATATATGTACATATTTTAGGCATGCGTAATATTTTGAGGTTTCTGAATTCTTTTGACAGCATTTTGGAATGTTTTTGCAATTTTTGGGAATATATATTTTAGTTCAGTTATCTTCTGCAATTAGAATTTGAGCGCTGAATACATATCTTTTTTCTTATATCCTCTCAGCATTTTGGCATTGACTTGTATTTTTGTCTGCAGTGCATTTATTTCATGCTAAAATCATTGACAATAGCATGCTGTTGTTAATCAACTCCAGATTTAACTAAAACTCTTAAAGTACGAGATACAAAGGAGATAGAAATAATAATAGCGTACCTTTAACTGCGCGTAACTTTGATATTTTATACAGTTTTACACCCTAACACGATTTTGTGAATTATTCTTTGTCATAACTTCATTGTACGCATTGTACGTGTTTATTTTTTCCACACTGTACAAGTAGAATGATTCATCCACATTAAACTTTTATTTTTGTTTAATTTTTTAGTATAGACCGCTGATAAACTTTGCTTGCAATGACTTTAAACCCTTATAAAATGCTACTGGTTGGTGTAAAAACCAGGAATTTAGTACCCGTATATCTTCATCACTTGAAAACCACTGTCCACAAAGAAATTTCTTCAATACTTGGAAGAGGATAAGCCAAGTAAAGACTATAAGGTGCGTTGTTCAAATGCTCATACTCAGGCCACATGTGCACTGGCGCATTGTAGTGGTGGAGCAGCACCCTGGAAACTATCTGACTAACTTAGACGTGCCAAAGTTTTCGTTAACTGTTTGCCAAACTACCTGCGGAAATGATCATTTTTCTATTATTCGGAAGATCTTAATTCGTCTGTTTCTCAAAATTAAATATTCAACTTTCTTGCGAGCTTGTTGATTTCGTTTATTTAAGGACATCCTTTAACATCTCAGGTCATTAGTGTCCCATTTAATTCAGACAAATTTTTCTCTGAGGCCTCTTCTTTCAGGCTTGAGGTTCTTTATCGTGCCGTAAATGTACGACATGGGATCCACGGCTCCGAAGGAAGCCATACTTAGAACTTTTACGTCTAAAAATCCATCGGTCCTGGACGGGATTGAACCCGCGATCTTGGGTTTAGAACTATGATTAACGCTACAACACCAGGACCGACTTCTTGGAAGTTGCTTCCACAGGCCGCTCAGTGTGAACATCATCTTCGACCTCTAAAGCTGCTTGCTCAGAGCAAGTATGATGACGCAGACTCACCTTGAACTGCAGCCATGTGTTCGTGCATCTCCTGTTGATCGCCGCTATTATTTGTCTCCACTCCCCCTGCCTCTTACAATGTTACACTTGCACCGAGCTGAAACTGCCCACGCGTAACCTTGAAACATGTCACAATGCACAAATTTGTTTACAGCTTTCTTCCCCACTCAGGCAGATTAGCTTGTTGAAACATATCCCGGAAAAGCATCTTTTCAGTACTCTAGAACAGCTGTTTCATGTTATATGATGTAGTCCTTTTACTTATAAACGTCAGTCACTTTTTTTTTTTAGATATCTTCACTGTTCAAACCTAACATCTTGTATCCAGCAGATCCTAATATCTTTTACGTAACGACAACATTGGTATCAAATCAAAGCAAAATTATGCGAGAAACGTTCATAAAAACTGTCTTGATAATTGTGCATCAACAACAGATTAAACAGATTATACATTTAAGCAATATGCTATGTTCCGGTGCTACTGACCATAATGTAATGTCATTAATGCGGGAACTAGCAGCAACGATTCTCCTAAAATATTCCAGTGTCCTTCTGTTGATATCTTGATGAACTTCATTTCCATTTTAAAAAAGTCTCGTTATCATCGCAGTGAATATCACGATATAATATTTATAAAATGACTTTTTAGAAGTTTAAATAAATTGATAATGGAAAAGGAAAAATTAGAACATTGCTTTCAATCTTATGTACCAATAGTACACAAGCTTTTGCATCAGATGTCGCCAGATGTTTTTATCTTTGGAGAAGGTTCATAACGAGGTTGATGACGAGTCTGTCCATCATTATTCGTCAGAATAACCAAAGTCAACACGCTTATCTTCATCGTTAGTATAAATCAACTGTTCACTTTCTTGTCAATCGTTTCTTTGTTTTCTTGTTGAAACATAATTTAAAACTTCATAATATTCCAGCTAAAGATGCACAACTGCTTTAGGATTTGCAGATCTAAGCCCTAAAAAAGAAAGAAAAACATAAAGTTTATTGCTCATTGAGATAATAACACTTGTGAGCATAGTATTTACTGCCACACTAAAGATATTGTCAAAAATAAGTACTAGTAGCGTTCAGTTTATCTGCAATAGACAACTTTAGGGAACGTATCTCAAAAATGTTAGCATGTCAGCCGAAACGAACTTTACACATGTCTACTAGGTGCGTGCTTTATCATTCTGTTACTCAACTTAGGCCCCGTATATTCATCTTGCAAGGAACATATGCACCTATTTCTTACTTGTTCTAAACAGTGAAAAGATAAGAAAAAATTCAACAAGGCTTGGTGGGTTCATGGAGATCAAGTATTTTCTTTTTACACTTTTACAAAAGGTACTGGCTTGCTGAAGCTCCTTTTGGCTCTTTCGAGCTGTCAGTGAAACTGAGGATTTTGGTAGTAAATGTCATACTTGTGTTGTGTTGACAGCATTCTTTAAAATTCGGAATACTTATGCAAAACACCTGTCATTATCTCACCATTGCACAAAAATCAGAACAAGGAAACCGTCGCTATGTTTCCCCAAATAATATAAACATGCACATAATTTTGTGGATATGATACCTAGCACGTGTTTTTTGGCAAGTAGAGGTAATTAATAATATAGTTTAACTATAAAGAACCACATTCTAGAAATGCGTAGCCCTGATGCTCGAACTGTTGACAACGGTTCTACTCACAGTATCTTTTTGACAGTATTTCAGTTGGTTGCAAATCTACATTTCACGGACTGTAATCATCCTTCAGAAATATATGAGAGTTGTTAGGAATAATGCAGGTATTCGTATCAAATGCACCATATACAAGACCCCGTATGATGAAACTAAAGCCGAATGGGAGAACGTAGTTTTGAGACAGACATTGGATATATTTTAATACATATATTAGCATCAATATTAGAATGTTCTGGTAAACGTAAAAAATTAAATGCTTGTGTAGTTAAAATATCATACATACAATTTCTAAACATTGTAAAATATTTTTAAAAATAACTAAGAATTTTCTGAAAATAGCAGCTATGTTTTTGTCATTCAATTTTAATTTTAAGTAATCTTTTTTTTTTTTTTTTTTTTTTTTTGAGACTTGGATATTTTTGCTGCATACTGTTAAATTATATTGGACTAAGAATACTCTAGCTATATAACCTATTAATGTACATATACTTAGTTTAATAATGCATTGTATAGATATATTTAGAACAGAAAAGTATTCGAAGTATGTCTTGGGCATGGCAAGTCTAGACAGCACCTAGGTTCATCCGACGTTTTGACCTAGTCATTAAGTAGAAATTAATTTTGTCGCACTAGTATTGCTGATGTGACTATAAGTACAGATTTAAACATTGAACATAAGAGCTGTGCAGAGTGATCAGTTCAGTAGATTACCGCTGCACGGCTTTGCTTGCTTGCGGACTGCTGACTAATCATTCTGTAGAAAATATAAGAACGGTTTATGCGCAAAACAGGAGAAATATACTAACTCAAGTTCATTTGTCAAATTGCATAAAAAGTGCAGTTGTTGTATAGAATTAAAACTATTTGTCGTTTCTGTTAACCTCGATGCACAACTAATGTGTTGCATAAATAATACCACGCTTTATTTTATATCTTGGGGTTCCAATGTTGATAGTTCCATTAGTTTTGCGATATACGATTTTTGAAGAATAATGAAGTCAAAATATGTTGAGTATTTCCAATAAACAGCGTTTGTTTTCACGGCTATTCTTGTGCTAAACGATTTATTTTTCCACATTTAGGCAACTATATTTCAATACTGAACCTTTTAACGGAATAAGGCACATATTTTCGTTCAGATGCAAAATCAACACTAAAGTTTGATACATACGGAAATATATATATTAATAAACATTTGAAAATCTATGTGAAAGTGCAGAAACATAAGAGAATACAAAGCAGGTTTGTGAATGTCCAACAAATAATATGCCCTTCAACAGTTCTACTGTTGAGGGGAAAAATAAAATATGTATAGAGAGGATCTGTTAAACAGGATCTAAGAGGCGGTTATTATGCCACGGATAGAGTAGGCAGTGCTCTTGCTTGTAAATGTTAATAGCATTTTGGTACTATCAACGCAAGTTCTATAAAGTTAGAATCGGCTGTCTGCAGTGCAGTCCTGATGGCAACTTGCTTTGATGTGGTTCTTTTATATTTGCTGTACAGCATCAAAACTCCTGCACTTTCCGCGCGGTTAATAAATGTACCGATATCTAGCACACGATATATAACTAGAAATGAATATGTTTCTATTTCTTAGAGCTGTGTATTTTCTTAGGATACCCATAGATTAAATGCGGTTCAAATCAATAAAAACATTATTACTATTATTATTGTGTTTTCATACTTAAAAATCTAGGAATTTTCTACTTGTATAAACTGTATCACGTTTAGCATGAGAGGCTTTTAAGCATCCATTTGGTGGTTGAGTGTTGCCAAAAATGATATTTAAGTATATATATGAAAGAAAAATAAAAATAAAGTAACACTATTAACAATGTAACAAATGAACAATAATTATAAAAGTAGAAAAGGATAAAACACTAAGATAAAGTCACACTTGAGATAGTGTTTATCCTTTTCTACTTTTATAATTACTGTTAATTTGTTATACATACATATATATGTGTGAGTGTGTGTGTGTATATACATAAACATTTTCAAAATGGAAGGGGTATAAACCCCATCAGCTAAAGAGATGTTCATATGTGTAGTGTTAAATGAAGAAATAAAATGCATTTCAGACCTTGAAAATGTATTTTTTAAAACAGTGCATGCTTTTCAGGCCTTATAATTCAAATATGCAATAATTACACAAATATGTGCTCTGTCAAGCCTTATAGAAAGGCATGATAGAGCACAGCTAGTCAAATTTTTGTTATTTTTCCTTTCTTCCTCAATCGTTTCGTTTTGAGACAATTTAGCGTTTTTGTTTGTATAAATCGTAATTATTAACCAAAGTTCAGAGTGCGGGAAATTGGGGGTTTGAAGACGCGTGAAACCTGATCAAATACACAAGCATAGCCAATTTGGTATAAGGCGCGCGAGTTCTATAGAAATTGAGCAGTTGGTTGATCGTTCAGCTACAATTTGCACTTTTGCACATACACACTGAAGGTTTAAATAAATTGCAGTTATTTTATTTTTGTCTTCCTCTAAATTATTAAATATTTCTTTATTGATTTTATATTTACTTTTATTTAATGGTTTGTAAAAAGAATGAAAGTTTTGGTTTCTTTTACTAATAGTTCAACAAAGTTTATTGATTTGATGTTTACTTTAATTACTAACAAGTAAATGTTTAAGTGCAAAACATTTATTTTATAGAAATTTGTTTCGTTACTTTCATTAAATGTTTTGAACCTTTTACTTCAAATACACGAAAAAACTGTCTTAGGAAGTAAGTATCATTATCAAACATTAATGCTATTGCCATAATGAAATTGGTATTAAATAATCGCGGCCGCTTCAACACATCCAATGCGCAACATTTCCCTTCCACAGTGAACCACCCCTCTAATCCTTAACGCTCGCCTCCATAGCGCCGTCTCTTTTTTCCAAATGTTCCGAAACGTTTTTCTAAAACCTATGAAAGTTCAAAGTACGGTGTTCATTGACTTCTTTCTGTCCTTATATTTTTGGTTCTAAAGGTGACATCTATCGCCCCTTCCACCCGGTATATATGTATAAATAGGGATTGTAAAATATGTGTTCTGAAGATAAGTAAAATACATAACACGAGGAAAAAATTGCAAGTCTGCTGAAGAGTCTTAATACCTTTATTAGGCCCTTCAGCAGGCTTGAAATATTTAACTTTTCGTTGTTTCTCTTTGTGTGTTTTACTTATCACCCACAACATCTGGATTACCACACATATATACTCGAAAGAAGAACTTTTTAATTTAAAGTTCATTGAGAAACCTACATATATTTAAATGTCTTTTTCTAATGTAATTTTTATTGTATTTTTCTTTGATATTGTGCCTCATGATGCAATTTTATGCCGTTTTCTTACCATTTACAACATTTTACTTGAAAATAACTAAAAACGGCACATGACTTTCAGAATGCTTTTATATTACTCAAACATAACATAATTAATTTGACAGTTATGGAAAATGTGAAAAACATACTATTGAAAAGTTCAGAATATTTTCTGAGACAACCAGAAAAATAGAACAAATTGATGTGACAATTAATTATTTGTTTTTTCAATGTTGTAAATTCTGCATTATGTGGCATGTTTAGCACATTAGTGCATAAAAGTAAATGAAATATTTTACAAAATTAGAGGTTACCAATGTTTAAATTTTATGCTATGTGTTATATTGATAGAGTAGCCTGTGATTAAATTTTGAACAAATTATCTTGAAATTTTGCCAAATTTGAAAATGTCACCCATGCTTACATTTAAGGCGGTTTATACAGATTCATTGTATTAGCCACAAAACTATATTATTTACAAACTTAAAAAATATTGACAACTCCAGTTGGTGGCGATTGAGTTGTTCAAAATGTTGAAAGCGTTTTGCATTTATGCATTTATGCATTTTGTTTTGCATTTATTAAAACCCACATTACTGGCACTACCACCATTGATCCTAAAAAATCTAAATGAGAGTGTAAAAAAGGAGTTCAATTCAGGCGAAAACTGATTTCTTCATAAGCATTAAAAAATGTAAGAACTTTTTGACTCTATTCAGGGGCCTACTGCGGAGTTCGTACAAAATCTTTTGAAGTTTTTCCAAACTCTCACTCAAGATATCTTCAAATGATTCATCCTGCATTAGCTCCCTTATCCGCCGTCTCACTAAGACACCTTCTTTTATTTTTGCAGCTGATGTATTGCAAAATATTTCACTCACCTACTTAAACCCTTTTGGATTTTACTCCCAAATTTTTTAAAAAAGCTTTTAGGTAAGTTTAATATAAAAGGATGGAAGTAAACGTTTTGTCGAGCCAACCAATTTGTATTGGTTTCTCTTGAAGAAATTACCAATACGTGCGTATTTTTCCCCATCCGCGTCTTATGCAGTGCTTTGCTGTATTCTGGCTGGCTTAGAGACATAGGTTTGTAATCCTCCCTGCATACTCATCTCCATAACAATGACTTCTAAAATCTGCAAATGCCCAGAACATTTATTTCATCACTGACGTACTTGGTAGAGACATAATGGCTGTTTTCATGCCGAACCTCAATAGAATTCAAATTGAATTTTCTAAAACAATTGTATTGTCTATCCAAATTAACTATTGCTAAAGTTTGCCTAACGTTAAATGTTATAATTTTAAAATTATTTTAATAAACACAAGAGATTAATTTTTTTCAATTTTGTTGCTTTAGATACACTATTTCACAAATGTTTGCTTCCTGAAATTTTGAAATCAGATGGTGAAATCATATATAATTTAAAGCAATAATACAATTAGTATAAACCTTTGTATAAAGTCTTGTAATTTTACTCCTATTTCAAACTGTATTTAATTTTTTCATAGTTCTGATACATGAACTTATGAACTTTCATCAGCTGTATAGAGCCGTGTGTTTTGCACATTCGCAAAAAGTCATAGTTCTGTGTTAACATAGTTTCTGAAAAAAGTGCACCTGAATTTTAGAATATGCGTTATAGTAAATGACCAAGGAAGATAAGATTGTATTGTTGCGTAATAGCATAGCGGTCACATTTAAATTTCCATTTAAACCATTCAAATGCTCCAAAGATACAAAAATGATATATTGTTGTAATCTCAAATTAGGCAACATATTATGCTTCCAACAAAAATCTAATTTATGACCCAAAATTTCTATCAAGTGTATAATGGCGAATGGAGTTTGGAAAGCAGGTAAGGTACAATTTGTGCCATGCATAAGAAAGCTGCGGCCACTTGAGAAGAATTGCAATATAAATAAACATTAAAACAAGAACTATAAGTGATAGGAAAAAAATTGAAAACAGGCTTGCATAAAGATGCGGTTCCTTTCTCGTTGACCATTCACTTTTTTGTGCAAAAAGTTCTTGTTGATCGCGTTAAACAAAACAAAAACAAAAAAGTGCAATAGTATTTCGTGTTCTAGGTCAGGTATTTCTTCAAAATCAGTTGTTTTGTATCGCTTAATTACTTTTTTTAAGCTGGACCATGCTCCGTTTGTGGGGGAAAATATGTGGATCAATAGAATTATTCGTAACGTTATTCAAAATATTGTTATTATTGCATTATGACTAATAGCTATCATGTTCAACAGGAACCTAAACAAGTGATCGCCGTAGTGCTGGTGCAGACCACTCTTTGTTTCCAAGATTCAAATGACGATACTTAAAATTTGCTCAGAGGCCTCTTCTTTCACGCTCGAGGTTCTTTATCGTGCCGTAAATGTACGACACGGGACTCTCTGCTTTACTTCGCTTCCAAAGGAAGCCATACTTAGATTTTTAAGCCCGAAGAAATTTATTGACCCTGGCCGGATCGAACCCGCGATCTTGGGTTTAGGAGACAAGTATGGTTACCACTAAACCACCAGGAACCGACAGGAAAGGAAGTAAAGCCGTAGGTTCCGTGTCCTATATTTACGACACTTAAAACAACCTCAAGCCTGAACAGAATTGGCCTATGAGCGAAAATTATCTTCCTTTTCGTGCCCAGGCAGATGACCTGAGATGTTAAAGAGCGTCCGTAAATAAATCAATAAATACAAATTTCGTGATGTGCAACCTGATTAATATAAAACGAGCACTTTTAAGCTGGTTTCACGTCTATTTGTTTGCAGTTACGAACATTAAACCAAATAATTTCCGAAATGTGAAGTATTTTAAACATATGCTAAAAATTACTTTTACCTGAACACATTTTCGTCGTTCAGCTCGTTGCAGCATGTTTTGATTTTAGAGATGCAATTTGCCTTCAAACTGGCGTAACCGACTTGGAAAATCTTGATCATTAAAGAATCCCATAAACTCTTACAAATGAATCGATCAGAAAAATAAAAAATCTGATAAGGATGAAGTGTGACAATTTGCACGGTCTTGTTGAACATAGCCCTAAGTCCGTTTTATGTCTTCCAACTGATCAATAAATGTGTTCGTACCGCTCTGCATAAACCATCTTCTAAAAATAAATGAACCCACTATGTCTTACCTAAGCTGCATACTAAACTTCAATCTTCTATCCTTTAAAACCAAGGAACGAATTTTTGTGACAATCATGCAGAGCTATTTACTCGTATCTCCCAAGGTATAGTTTTTATACATCAGTATTTCGTATTTCTGCATAGCATGGAGAGAACGCTTTTCAGATGCTGTTATTAGAAGAAATGACTTTTCTATGTTCTCATGTTGTTCTTTTTTCGAATAAATCAACACAGTCCAACTACCGAGTTTTACTTTAGAGCACTTCTGTGTTTATATTCAGAATTTAAATTGAACAACTTCTTTCTCCCCATTCATTTGTGTAAGTCTCTTTGTTTCTAAAGTCTAATGAAATATCAAAGTCCTGGTTTTCTTTCTCAAGTAGCTCTACACTCCCGAAGCCCGAGGCTTCGTTTCCTTAAGGTTTGTTATATCAAGCCGGGCGAGTTTCAACTTACCAAGCAATTATTTCTACACAGGTCGAATGTAAATTAATGTGTAATTTAATGTAATCCTGTAATAATCTTGTGTTCAATTTTAAATTGGACTTAGGTTTCTAAATTATTGCATAGCAAGGCATAAATAAACAACGGAAGTCAATTTTTTAACTGACATTGGATATTCTTTTGTTTATGTTAAATAAATTTAATTAGACATGAATGTCATTCATGCTTTTATCGCATTAAAACTTCATTCTTTTTTTTTAAAAAAATCTTAAGAGTGTCATAAACGTTTTAAAAGAAGAGTACACAAGTACTTATGCACTTATACATATTCCACAATTTCGAATGTTTTAGATTACAGAGGCCTCAAAACTGGCGTTAAATATTATTTTAAAAATCTGGGCTAGTGGAGGACAAAATTCTATTACTAGCATGTTTCATCAATCTTGAGCTCTGTTAATACTCGTTATTTATTTATTTATTTTGTCTCTGCTTCTTGCTAATGAAAACGCCTTGGACTAGAGCATTATTCACCAATCCTTATTTACCAATGTGAAAGGTATGTCCTGATGATTTAATGGTTCTGCCCATTCGCCAGAACTATTAAAACTACTTTACTCAATAAGACTGAAAACAAATGTGAATTCGGGCAATAGCATAGCTGACAAATAGTAAAGCAGAACATATAATGATTTGTCCCGCCAACCACAGACAAAGACTTGATTTCCAAGCGAAGTTGTTGCATTGCAATGTGATAATATAGACTACATACTACACATATATTTTAGGTGTCTTAATATTTAGCTGAAAAGACCTCACACATTGCTGTGTTGATGAATTCGAAAGCTTTAAAAATAATGTGTGGAAATATCAATAAATTTATTTTCAAAAAACAAATAATATTTAGTAAGAAAGTAAATGTGCAAAAGTATTTGTTTTTCACCTATGTAGAATGCAGCAGAATTATTCTGTGCAAATAAAATCTTGAGACTGACTGAAAACCAGTTTCTGCCGCTAAAGAGGGTTAACTCTCAAATGTAGTTGTACCTACAGATGTGTGTTATAAACTAAAATTGGATGAAATGAGTGTTTAATATACATTTTCCCATTATATCGTGAAGTTATTATATTAAGCATTACTGTTTTACTACATATTAATGTTAAATGCATTACAGAGCATTAGCAACGGTAGAACTGGTCGGTATAATAGTTTAATGGTCTTAATGCTGTGCAAAACCTTAACGTTATTTCGAATATTGCTCAATTACCTTTAAGAAAATAAATACTACGTTGTATGTGTATGCGTATTTTGTATTTTGTTCATCAACCGAAGATTATTCATCAACACACGTCTTAAGATCTCATACCTTTATTTGATGTTTCTTATTATCTTCATTGCTTGCACCATAAAATCTTTAACAATCTTAAAATAGTTGGTTAGTGATAAGTTGAGGAAATGTTAAGATATACAACACGAGGAAATGTAGCATAGATGTGTGTAAAATATGTCTGTAAATGTTTTATAAGGCAGTTATATTTGACACTTAAGATGAAGAAAAAGAGAAATTTAGAATGAGCGTGGGAAATATTCAATAACTGAAGTGGAAATCAAATTAAATTTTTAATATTATTTAAGTCATTCTCGTAACTTTCTATCCATTTTATTATCAAGTGTTTCGAAAAATTGAATCTTCTTGCAATGTGTTAAATATTATTTCATTATTACATAGCAACTAAAGTTGTTTACAATGCTTTACGTAATTGGACAAAGAGTTTTGGCACATATTAATGGCATTCTTAGATAATAACATTATTGACCTATACATGGCTTGATGATTATAGGACATGCATGGTTATTCCATTGATGGTGCATTGATTTTTTCCGGACAAAGTGAGATGGATCTCTCTGAATTTTTTCACCAAAAGAATAAGAAGCAAATACATGTATATTTGCAAGAGTATGTTGAAACGCATCTATGGTATGCATTTTTATGTAGCAGCTGGAGGAAATATATTTATTATGAAATCCAAATTCTCTTTTTTTACAAAATAGTTAACCCTAAATGCTGGACAGTCAATCTAGTTTAAGTTTATCACCATCATCATTTAATTATCATAATTAGTATATGAAAGTACGAGATATGGTCCCTAAGTTTCCGGCCTGATGCTAGGTAGGTAATCTAAATAATACTTTTTCAATGTTATCTCATTTTACTTCAATGTATTTCTCACATTTATGGATTATTATTTCAGTCCCCCTAAAAATATTCCGAAGATTTGTTTCAAAAAGCTATAAAACTGTCCTTCAACCATTATCGTTCGTAAATCTCCATTTTCGAAAATCAAGTTCATTTTTTAAAACAGATAATAGTATTTGGAGTCAAGGTTAGGCTGTAATACAAATATAAATTTAAACCTTTAGCAATACGCAACACTCAGTCAAATAAATAATGTTAACAAACTTTGAGATTGTTCTTTTAGAGCTACAGAACGGGACAGAAAGTCCATCGTTACTCGGCAATATTCGAATTTCATTTGTTTCACTTAAAGTTTGGGAAGAATAGTATTCGGTCAAAGAAAATGTTCACAGTCTATGACATCCACGAATAGAAACGTAGCCCCACGGGGTTTATCTAGCTGAAAGAGCAACTTTATGGTTACTAACATACTCACTTGGCAAGGATTGTGAGAGGAGTTTTGTTAAGTTAGCTCACTAAATAGCATTATAAAGGTATTACGTTATTCAAAATTATGAAATAGAATTACAAACTATCACATACCTAATGTAAAATGTGTTATCTGTTCTTAAACTGGGTTCCGCAGAGTGGGAGAAAATGTAACATCGGCACTTTCGACCTGCTGGGTAGTCTCTCTCGAATTGATTAGCTCCTCGCATTCCTCACGCTTCCTTTAGGAAGGAAGACTCCAAACCACAAATCAGATTAAAACATAAGATGGTTAAATTTCTAAGTAACGAATAACTAACCAACACTTTTAAGTAATGAACAATTTCCCCCCACTTAATACTAAATAAAGAAACTACAACAATCTAAACAACGCGTGTCACTATTGTATTAAATATCAATACATGCTAGTCGTCTAAGACATTTTTCCTGAATTTAGCTTGTTGCCGCTACTAAATTTCCATTCTAAATGCTGTCTTGATTAACTACAAGTGTTATGGATGCTGAGATTGTTGATTTGCTTTATTTATGGGCGCTTTTTAACATCTCAGGTCATTAGCGACCCATTCAAATCAGGGTGTGAAACGGCCAACAAATTTTGCTCAGAGGCCTCTCTTTCAGGCTTGAGATTCTTTATCGTGCCGTAAATGTACGACACGGGACCCACGGCTTTACTTCCCTTCCGAAGGAAGCCATACGCCATATTTTTACGCCCGAAAAAACCTACGGCCCTGGCCGAGTTTGAACCCGCGACCTTGGATTAGAAGGTAAATATGGTTATCATTACACCACCAGGACCGACAATAGATGTTTAGAGAAATAATAGAACTGTATAAAAGCTTACTAAAGGGCTTCTGAATTTTGGCATCGCACTGGAAAATGTGGGCTTCACCATCCACCGTTTAATCGGATGAATTGAATTGTTGACCTATATTTCTGATTTTAGCTGGAAAAGTTCAACAATGCATTTATATCAGAAAATATTTTTACAGTAAATAAAACAAATTAACTTTTAAATGTTCCACTAAATTTAAATGAAGATAGGCATCAAAATATCTCCAGGTAATGATTGAATTAACTTCCACCCCCTTAAGTTTCCGCGACATTAGCATGTTCGTGCAGGAATTCTGGGCACGTGCAAGCGAAGACTGCTTTACTATGCAGTAAGGTGGTAAACGTCACTTAAAAATGATAGCGTCATTTTTAATCTTGAAGAAAAGTGCTTTTAATGTTAAATGGCTATATCATTCTGTCGGTACGTTTTTATTAAATGGTTCTAGGAAAAAAAGTAGAAAATATTAATAGAATACTCTACAAAAAGAACAAGCTTACGGCCTAGTTAACAAACTATGATATGGATTTTAAAACAGAAGTAAAATATAATTATTATCAAAATACATAGGAAAGTATTAAAGATGAAAATTGTTCGACTACTAACATGTAAATAATGACCTAATTCTAGCTCTAGGTCCCAACTTCGAATTTGTTAGTACTTACTACGACTCTACAACACAAATCATGACCACCTCAGTCCGTTAGCTCCCTATTCTTCGTCTTAGTTTTCCAGGCTTTGATTATCGGTCCCGGTGGTGCAGTGGTAACCATACTTGGCTCCTAAATCCAAGATCGCGGGTTCAAACCCGGCCAGGATCTATGGAGTTTTCGGGCGTAAAAATCCTAAGTATGGCTTCCTTCGGAAGAGAAGTAAAAACGGAGTCCCGCGTCGTACATTTACGGCACGATAAAGAACCTCAAGCCTGAAAGAAGAGGCCTCTGAGCAAAATTTGTCGGCCGTTTCACGCCCTGAATAGAATGAGACGCTGATGACCTGAAATGTTAAAGAGCGTCATAAATAAAACAAATCAAAGCTTTGATTCCCAGAATTCTCTTTTACACCATCCTCCCAACATTTTCTAGGCTTTCAAACTCAACTTTCCTACTTTTTGTACCAACTTTTTCGGTATTCTTTGCTCCTTCGTCGTTATTATATGTCCTACTATTTCATTCCTGTCAGTGAAATTATTGTTCATACTTTTTATAACTAGCTTTGAACCTACTTACAGTTTGTATCATTCAAAAACTAAAGAAATTATAATCATTCAAAGTGTTAGAGGAGAACTGCTATATTTTGATTATATTTGCATTTCATTGAGATGAAACAAAGTAAGGAAATATCTTATGGAGACCGTGTTCTACATCTGTACTGAAGATGCATAAAACGGTACTATCAATATTCAATAAAATAAAAGTAAATTTCATAAAGCTGTACACAAAATGCTATCTAAATGTATAGAAGACAGTGGTTTGCGAATAATGGTGAACGAACAGGCAGGGGAGCCCAATTATGCTCGGATGAGCATCAACTGAATGCCGCAGACTCCGCAGAAGATTTTCGTAGTTGTGTGGAAGCAGTCAGTGCTATGTGGGACAGCTTTTGTAAGTCAGAATAAGCATTAATGACATTCTCTGAGCAAAATTTGTCGGCCGTTTCACGCTCTAAATTGAATGGGAAGCTGATGACTTGTGATATTAAAGAGCATCCGTAAATAAATCAAATAAAAAAAAAACACTGCCAAATCATCCCTGGCTCTACTGCCAGAAAGAAACTGAGATATATGTTCATGTGACAACTTTACTATTACTTTTGTCAGTTGAAAAAAAAAAAAAACATGTTTTACCAGACATCCCACCGTTACCAAAAATCCTTGCAAAGTTTATTAGGGTTTTTGAGTCAAAAAGTTTTCTGAGCTGCTTTGTAGCTCTCTCCTATGGAAACGTATGTAGATCAATATTAGTGCTCATAGGATTCTCATCAAACAGAGTTGGTAGTAGTGAAAGATAATTTTCTCGTGACACTAGACGCTAATAAACGATAAAATTGTTCGATAAACGTCCATACTAATTTATTTTCACCGAAACAACTATGGCTATCTGTTTGTGAACAGAATCATAGCGACAACAAATGGTCTTCGTTCTTTCTTTGCCCGACAGCCTTCGAAAGGTCATGGTCGACGGGGCGACTGCTGCATCTGTTGTTAAAGAGTTGGCGGTTATTTTCGCATGGGAAGGTTTATTAATCGTAAAGTGTTACAGTATATTTTCTATTGCACAAGAACAAATGTATGAATGGTACAGACGGACAGAGTGAATGCTCTAAATTCGAACATGGATTAAACAAAAATTCATCACTAAAGTTGAGGATGGTCAAATGATTAATATTAATAATAATAATAATAATAATAATAATAATCCAAGAATATAGTAAAGAGTTCTCATATTAAATGTGAACAATCTTTAAGTAAATTTTTATATAAAATTCAGCCAATGCCTGATAACCAGAGCCCGGAAGTTAGGCAAAATGCCTTTTTTATCTGAGTGAATATATTTAAGAATCAGATAGAAATGTTTTCGTACATTTGGGGTCAGTAGGGCAAGTCTTTATTTTGCCTCTCTGACCTATTTTGACTTTTATTGTCTATTTTAAGGTTTAAAAAAATTTGTTGTCCGTTTTGGATTCTTTTGGATATTTTCTGCGATTATTTATGCGTTTTAAAAAGCATATAAAGAATGTCAATATATCGAAGTGAAAAAAGTTATAAAAATTAAAAGACATGCTTACCTCACAAAAATATCTTTTGAGACTCTTTTATACTTTTGCTTGTTTTCAAGCAGTCAAAAACTCTCTCCTCAACCCATTCATTTAAGTTCTTTAAATAGAAGAACTTTCATTAGTGAAAGAAACGCAGTTATCTCGAGCATACAATTACCGGGAAATAGAGGGGAAGAGGGAAGTACTGTAGTTTTGAATAGTCCTGGCGAATGACCTAGTATCGATCTGCAAGGTACAATTCCAGGAAAGTTGTATTGGGATAACTTCCGAGCTGCATAAATAACAATTACACGCGAGAAAGATGAGAGGTATAGCTGTGCAATAGATGTTCCCCACAAAGTGTTCAGTGCAGAAGTAAAAGAAATGCAAAACTGATACCCCTATAAACCCATAAACAGAAAATGAACTCGGACAGAAACCAATGTGCATCTTTTTCTCATTCGCCAGGACTATTTAAAATTACTTTACTTTGTCTTCACCAGAATTTCCATGGTGTCCTGAAAGGTGAATATTCTGTTGTAATTGTTATGAGTCCTTTCGAAATAGCTTGTTTTAAATATGTTCCAATCACTTCAGTGAAAGTAGAACGTTCTCTTTTCATGATGAAATATGTTCTCTCTGACAAGCGGTTGACTATGAAGTTAATATCTTGAAGGAAAAAAAAAAATTTGTTGTTAGTAGCCCAGAAAAGTAAGCTTAAGTGCTTTAATTATGTGATTAAAATTTCTATTTTCATTAATAATGAGTGCTATTATGTTTTTGTAACTCTCAATAAATGCCTATTTTAATTATATTACTGCCTATTTTCCGTGTTTTAAATACCTTTTCGCCTGCCTATATCTGGCATTTTAATGACTTGGTGTCAACATTTAGAAAGAAATAAAAAATAATAAAAAGATGAAATGATGACTGACAGGAAGAATGCCAAATAAAATTTAAGAAAGTGGTATTCACACATTCCAAATCTTTTGTGTGTGTGTACCTGCCGGAAGAAATTTTCTGCTGGATTATAAATATTACATTTTTTGTTAAAAAAAAGTTATCGTATAAAGTATCTAAATTTATCGAAATGGAAAGCCAGTGAAGGTTAGCGTTCTGTTCTTAAATTCGGTTCTTAACCATGGAGAGATACGTCAGGAAGAGGAAGGCGGAAAGCGCAGTGCTGTGAAGAGCTGTTAATGCAATAACTTTTCATTTCTATTCAACTTGTTTTCAACTAACTGCTTCCCTTAATTGGTGGGAAGAGTGGCTTTCATTTGAAAAGATGTCTCTCGCATCCGTATGATGCATCAATGCGCAACGTAATTTCCAGTTGCCGTGTTTTTCACAATATCAAATCCTCACGCCATCTAATAACTAGATTCATTTAGAAGCGTTTCCACGTTGCTAACGGTTTAATGTACTAGGGCTGCCCAAATTTTATGAAGTTTGACATGTTCAGAAAGCTCATTATTTAGTTTTATAAGGCTATATGCTGCCATCCAAAGTATTTATTTTAGCTCTGTCTAGAGACGAATTCTATAAGGAGAAATAAAATGGAAACATTTTTTACTACTTATCAGCTTCCATGTGATGATGCCAGACAGGTTGTTGAAGACGAAATACTTATAAATGAGACTCAATATTACTCTGTAATTCAGTAAAAGGCTGCTCATTTCAAGGCAGAGAGTGTTTGAATGAGGTACATATGTTTAAAAAAATATCCGGCCTTATTTTTTTTTAAAAAGTCTGCACAAGCTAGGTTATTGGTCTTTATACTCATGCATGGTTTTTTTGTGTCATCGCCGGTTGCTAATTTACATCTATAAAGCGGGTGTTTGAGATGTGTAATACTCTTATCGTCCTGTTTTCATTTCGCCCGATAACAGCGCTCTGCTGCAAATTTTGCCAGATTCCCAAACGGAAAGAATTCGGAAAATTCAGCAGGCTTCGGTAATAATGTATGCATTTCCAGAAAACTTAATATATTAAAGTTATGTTGTAATATTATTTTTCAACTGCTTCTAAATGAAAATGACTACTAACAGTTCCGTTTAAAGATTTTTCTGATTGTCATTTGTAAGTGACGCATATAGCATGCCTGTCAAATACAGTTCTATTATCTGTTGATGTAAAGTGATTTTCCTCCTTTATGTGCGATTACTTCATTGGCCTTCATTACAGAAAGTGATGGGAGTGGTATAAGTACAACATAAGCAAACGTTGTACTTGTAGAGTCAAGTTTGATACCATGGTATAGAGTAAGCAAATGATGTTAATTGTAATTGAAAAGCGTTTAATGACTAACAAAATTTTAATTTAAAATATATTTACTAATAGATTTCTGAAGGAAAGTAAAGAGCAGGATAGAAGATATTGAGAGACAGTAGATATGGTCAAGCTTTGAGAATAAAAATGCCTTGAGATTGTGGAAGATATTAAAGAAAATTTGGGATAGGGAGAAGTATGTTGACAGCTGTGATAAGCAAGAGAGGGAGAGAGGGATGTATGTGGATGCAAACGGGGGTATGGTATCTTAAAGGATTTAGAAATAGCAGTGTGGAAGTATGTGTTATGTGTAAGGAAACAGGTTATGTTTGATGTAGTGCAAGGAAAAAGTGATTGAAGTCAATGTATATGGGAATAAAATGTAAAACAATATTGTAGTAATAAAAATGCTCAGTCAGAGAGTGGGAAACAAGTAGGAATATGGGTGAATGTTTAGGAAGAGTAAGGAGCAAAGTGAAGAGAGAAAAAGTAGCTGAAACAGGACTCTTACCCATGTCGACATGACATGTTGGAGCCTCGAGTAAAGTTGGTTCAGTCTCAACTGTAGGAAGTATATAAATACTTTGTGTAGTGAGAGAATGAAATAAATATTGTATTATATTTTACGTGTATTGTTTAATACACATAAGTCACTATTTTATTAAGTGACAATGTTAACAGATGTGTTGTTTACTCGGAGGGGACTGAACAACCTCGCGAAATATCTGGGTCTTTTTTGAGATTTAGCTGAGATTTGAGGATCCATCCTTAGTAAAAAATTCTCAGTGAAATGGTTTATTGGTGTACCAAAATGAAGTTTAAAGGACATCCACCTTCTTAATGGAAAATTATTGGTTCAGTTCTGTTTGCACTTTAATTCATTCATAAGCACCCATATGAGTATCTAATATTGCTGTTATTGTGCATCAAGTACCAAGAACATAATAGACAAGTGTCCGGTAATTTCAAAAATTTATCTATATTACTGAGTCAACAGTCTGGCCGCGCGAAATGGAACAGCAAAGCACGAGACCGTCACTGGATTCAGAAAGAATGGCTGTACTTGACTGCTGGTTCCAGGCGAAAACCTCACCAGTCCTTAAAAGTGATTTTGCCACATCTCCAACTGTTAATGAGAACAGTTTACCAACGCTTTAAACAAAGATGATGCCTGTTTCCCGTTCTCTCAGAAGAAAGGCTTATTTAATAGTCCCAATATCAGAAAAAGCACGTTTGGCAATACATGTGAAACTATGATTAATACAAAAGAGAAGATAATGTAGAAGTCATAGAAAAATTTCTATGCTAGTTGGATGCATTCTCGCAAAATGATTCTGAAAATTCATATGTTAAACTAATATCTAGATTTCTTTCTGTAAAACCCGGACTCTCTTAGTGAAGGACAAGGTGAAAAGTTCTATAAAAAATTAAAGTATTTTGAGTTTGAGACAATTTGTCAGGGCATCGTTATGTTTGATGACTTGTTGGATGTTTAAGAAAGAAGAATCCAGATACCTAGCATAAAGGGAAAGGCAGCAGAAGATTTTTCGTCACGAAAAATTTACGATTGAATTAAAAACCTCTATGTATTGTGCAAATGGTCTTATTGCTGATACACCATGAAAATTAACAATGTTGACAGGATTAAATGGTGATATAAAATTACTAAAACATAAGAACAATTTTCGAACTCTATAAATATTATGCATTTTTTCTTTCTGTTTTATTTAATCTTTGTCGTATTTGAAGTCTTGTATTCAGAAATAGCATGCGGAATTTTTTGTTTTGAGTAAGATCACACGAAATAGAATTGCATCACTAATGTGAATTAGCTAAATATCTTCAAGCACGTCAATTTAGTATACATCAATGTTATTTAGTTCAGATAATAGTTACAAAGTTGAAATTCGCAAGCAAGTATTTCATTCTGTCGTTTTGTCTGGTTCTTTAAACTAAACTGCCTTCTAGTCACGTTAGTTCAACGCTGCAGGAAATAAATGTTCTGCACGTTCAGTTCGCTGTTGGGAAGCATTTACACTTCAGCGGGTGGTTACACACTTCGTGATGGATCGTTCAGTTGAAATCGCAGCATCAAACTAATAACATGGACTGACGGGACAAAAGCCACAGGCTCTGGAATGTCGCTCCCTAGTTGCCAGGGCATGTAGACATGTATCCTTCAGTTGACCGGGAATGTAATGTGTATTTATAGGAGTGCAGTTAAAATTATGTCGCTAATTTTCTGATTCCCACAAACACACACCCCATAATTAACAGATTTAGCATCAAACTGTTACGTTTCATAAAAGTAAATTCATCGTCAACCATTCAGACGTGCTTTTCAAAATGCACCAAAACTATTTTTATCTCTCAAATTAATTTTTAGAACCAACCCTTATGTGACCATGTGCTAAACTGCTCTAAATGCATTTTGGGACATGGTCAATATCGCTGCTATTCGAGCAGTTCCTTAATCCAAGAATGAACTTTCCAAAATGCTCTAAATCCAGTTGCAGCTTTTTCAGTGTCTTCTGTATCTAATATTATTTGGACTTTATTATTTTTTCGTACATTGTATGTAATTATTTATCTAACAATATAAGGATTTAAAAATGTAAGGAAATGGTGTTTCGGTTAACGCTCGGAGAGTCTTAAAATTTGTCTCTCTTAAGAAATGTTGGTTTTGTAGGGCTCGGTGGTCTAGAGGTGATCCCAGCCCCAATATCTGAACCCAATATCGCGAGTCAAACTCTGTTTAGGTCGATATATTTTTCTGGACGAAAAAAATCGCAAGTGCATTTAATTTCTTCCGGTTTTCATGCGCCACCATTTTCACGAATTGTGCGCAGTTTTATAGTGCATGAGGAAAGTCCGGGCCGAAGAGACAAAGTTCGTAATTTTGAGAGCAGGTGAAAAGAAATCTACTAAATTGCAGCATTTTTTCTAATTTAAGTTTCCCGCGTAAGCACATTCATAATTTACAGAGTGTAAAATATGATCCTCCGGGATTTTACAATGATATAGCCAAAAAAAAAAAAAAATAATAAATAAATATATACATACAAAGACACTCTGAAAATGTTGTAACAAGCCAGTGAAAGTTTTCCTAGGTTAGATAGCAAAATGTCCGTCCGTTTGTCCGTCCTGCAGGGTGATGTAAAAATCCACGTTAGGAGACAAAAGCTGGAAAACTGCATATTAGTAGTCTCACAAATTCTCTCTGTCAATTAAATTCAAGTTTTAAAAATAAAATTAATAAGATTCTTATAAAACTTTTCGCAATACACCTTGATGTCATTTCAAGGGATAATAAGATAAATAAAATTAGAACGTATTACAAAGTTACTCTATCCATTGTCCAATTAAATAGCTTTCAGAACTTGAAAAGATTAAAATAAGATAACATTTATTTCCTAGCTTTAATTATAACTTCGAAATGAAATGATATAGCTCCATTATCTGTTGATAATAATCTCATTAAAAGTGAAAAAGATTGTTTGGTAGTTCAACAGTTGGTAAACAGTGAAAAATCTGATTTAGACGAACTAATTTCATTCTCCAGTGCATATAAATCCCCCTATATTGGATAACATACGCGCTGAATCATTTATCTAATGAAAATGATTTAATTGAAATGATATTCCATGTAAAATCAACTTCATTGCCTTTTTTCGGGCAGTACGTTAGCAGTGACACGTCGGCATAGAACTGAGTAATTGATGCTTGTTTGTGATGAGTTAATTAGGCAATTGTTCATATTTAATGTTAGATGTTTATCTCTATTATTCAGTGTATACTGAAAATTAACATGAAACAATACTTAACTCCATACAAAAAGGAAATATCACCACTGGACAAAAAGCCATTTTAGGTTATTTTAATTTCATTTTTGCTGTACCGCTTATTTTTCGTGTCTAAAATAATTACAAAGTTCATGCAATACAGCGTAATATATGGTTGTATAGTTAGAGGCTCATAAAAAACTGTATCATTCATATTATTATTATTTTCACCGCCGTTATCATTATTAATGTTAAGCCTAGATTTGTATGAACTTACTAAAAAAATTAATGCCCTTTGTTTTTAATTTTCAACAATAAATGAAGCACAATATACACAGAAGTACTTTTCGAATGATACCAATAAGAATGAATTAAACACTGGCATTACTATTGTATTTAAATTTTCAGATTTGTCAGCAATAAGAGAATTATAATACCTAGGCAACGATTCGATTGTTAATCTTACTAAGAAATCAAATGACAAGTTAGGTTAAGTTATGTTTATTTTTCACGTGTCCTGCAAGAGAACAGAACATGGTTTTGCTTAAAAGCCACAAGGAACTATATAGGGACCCTATATAGTACTCTATATTTTCTTCCTTGTATCTTTGCCTTTCTGCAGCTAATTTCGGAGAGATATCCAAATACATGTACACTCCTGACAAAAACAAAGTGTCGTCTCTTGAAAGCAAAATTTTTCGAAGTCCTACTCGTTGCGCGCAGTTCACTAAGTAACCAGCAAGGCTGTGTAGCCACTACAGCTGTTGCGTTATATAGCATGCACTAAAGACGCTGTTCTGTTATCTCTGCGGCAGAGTGTGCAGTGATATCCTGGTTAAGAGAGCTGGTTCACCTTTCGGCATTTAGTACTTTTTTGTAATAAACCTTTGTAATATATTGTGATAAATTAATTTCGAATATTGTTCCCCGTACACAGCAATTTTTTAACGTTAACATGTTATATACTATGTTTTATGATATATATATATATAATATACAATATATTATAAATAATGTTATATTTCCTTCAGTATTTGTTCTATCTAAATGCAATTTGCTGCACATGCATTCCTTGCATATGTAAGGACAAAAGATGATTAAGGGCACAAATTCAAGAAGCCTGGGATGTTGTAGTCTCTCGTCCACATTACCGTAGAAATCTGACATGCTCTATCCCCGAAGATTGAGGGTAGTTATACATGCTAAGGGTTCATATACCCGATATTAATTTGTGTTTTCACTTTAAAAGATATGTTTCTGTTTATATATTTATTTACTTATTTGCAAAGAATACGTCAGTTTATGACTACGTTTTATGAGTCCATAAGTAATGTCATAAAACTCAAATGATACGTTAAAATATAATATTAAGGAATATAATGTTTTACATATACGCTTATAAAACCAATAAAAAATGTGTGGGAATTTGAACTCGAAGTTTACGCAGAAGAGCAATGCCATCTACACCACTCGGTTACCGCCACTTTGTCATAGTGTTCTCTTTCCAGATGCTTATGAATTTGACCTTTGCGTTTACAGGCAAAGCGTCCACTGCAGTGTGCACTCGCTGCATGCGCTTAGGAATACAGCGTTTACGAGGTTCCCGAAGTTCTCCGATAAACACATGACTACTTTTTTTGTTAAAGGGTTTACAGTGAGGCACATAAAAATGTCCATTTGCGACCCTCCGTCATTACTGACATTTGGCACCCGGAACTCATGGCACCACAACACTTCATCACTTAATATTTTTTTTAACTTAGGAACCACAAACAAAATAAATTAACTGTGTACTCCCCCTTCTTACAAAAGATGCTGGAAACGTTGTCCATTTTGTACGACACATCTTCTTAAGAAACATACACATCAGCTCTTCTGAACTAATGGACCTAATATAAAAATGCAGTTTTATAAGATATGATGAAAAAATGTATTAGACCAGGGAAGGCCATATTTCACAAAATCATTCGTCTTTATACGCCTAGGTTATTTATATTCTAGGTTGGCAGAGCGCGGCTACATGCTGGGAGAATCTCGCCAAGGCTTATAATGCACGTGCAGGTAGCAATTTAGTTAGTTTGCGGGAGATTTTGTCATCAGGCACTCTCGCACAACGGACTGCAGGAATAAAGTGGAAATAGAAAGCAAACGTTGCGAAATATCATGCCGCAGATTGACACAGATAATAGAGCTTCTATATGGGCAAGAGGACTAGGAGCAGGTCAATAGGAAGAAAGCTTAGACTTCTTCAGGCAATCATAGGCGTTCATTTGTCCATCGTCGCTCGATAGAGCTCACCATGTGAGGTACATAAGGAGTTCTTCCCCCTTGCAGCATGCTGTACTACCATTGTTCGTTAATTTATTCCGAAGTATCGTCAGAAACTAAATAAACAAATTGTCTCCTAAAATATTCTTTTATATTAAATGGCTGTTACGGCCCTTTCAGATTCTTCTGAAATTATTATGAAGAAACACGCCTTCGATATTTTAATCATTTACAGAGTATGCTAATTTAAATAGATTGACGAATGTTATACTAGCTGTAAGTATCTTTGGCAGTTTTTATTGTTAACTTTACCTTTACCGAAATTGTTTGCATAGCATCTCTAATACATTAGTTGGGACCACTAGGTTGTGCGCATAAGCTGTGCTATTTGGTCAAAGATTTTAGATAGGATTTTCTACAAAAACTCATGTAGTATTAGTAGGTACATTTTATCACTGGTTTTAACGTAGGTTGGTGATGCTTACTAAATAGCCGATAGCCTGATAATACGGCAGAATCCCGGCGAAGCCCGTTGGTGCTCCATTTCATAATGAACTACAACTGTCCAAAAATAAAACTAGAAATCTTTACTTTCTTATAATTAAGTACCTCATTTTTTTCTATAGACATTATTCTCCATTCGTGGTCAATTTTTAAAAATTTAACAGATAAATCGTGTAGAAACCGAGTGAATTGTTCTTATCAGAAACATGAATGTTTTGATCACAAGCAGGAATTTAATACTATATACAAACAACATGGGTAAGGTCTATGAACTTACAGATTACTAAAGTGACACGAGATTTCTGCCACAAATTCGGAGGAGAGATAGATTTCACAATCAGGAACTATTTTTTCAAACAACCTATGTTCTCTTGCGCGTTGTTTAGAAGTTCTACACCTCGCTTTGTTTAAGTATATTGGTTCTAATGGTAAATTACTTGACGCTGCCTTATTCTTGCCGTGTACCTCTGTATGTAGTTGATGCGTATGCAGTTGAATGCAAGTATCCATGCGTTAATACTTTCCTTGAGTTGATGCAACATGATAATGTATTGCGGGGAGGGTAGAGAAAATGTCCTACTTAACGCTTCTAATTTTTTTCCCCCTTTTGAGGTAAGTACAGAGTGTTATATACATGATCCAGTTGACACAGGATACGAACTGAAGATTTTCTGCTTTTCATCAAATGCGATAAAGGCCTGAAATGTTTGCCTGAGTTCGACAGACACTGCTTCAACGATGTAGTAAATGTAATCAGGTTCAGGGCAGACACTTTGAACACCTTTTGAAATCTGTTCCAAGGGTACTTGCTGAATAAATTAATAATATGTAATGATTGTTAAATGCCCCTAACACCTGTGTTTCCTCCTAAGGAGCTTTTTAGAGAACTTAGGTGAGATCTAGCTCTCCTGCTAAATATTCTCAGAGGTCTTGATTTGTCCTGTAAAATGCATCAACTAAAATAGAAACATTCTAAACGCTTCCAAACATCTAATTACAGGTAAATCTGTATTGCGGATTGACATCATTTGAGATTAAAAGGAAAATGGTGCGTAAAAGTCGCGTAGTGGTAAAAATATATATTTTGGTAATATATGTTTTCGTTGTGTTGTTCTTTAAATGGTTGCGGAAATACGTAATATGTTTTATGTAAAATTTCCCTTTCTAATGCCACCACTCGGATGATTCTTTTCCTTTTCAAATTAATTAATTTTACGCCCTATAGGGATAGAGGAAAGGCTAATTTATGTTGATGTTTTCAATATACGAAAATATTATACTGAAAGGTTAAATGTAGCGTATGTAATCAAGTTACACAGAAAGCACGTAATATTTATAATATTTCCTGTATAATGTGGAAGTACTTTGTATTTTCAAAGTTACGCATTGGAAGCTATGACCACAAAAAATTATTTGGTTGCAACATTTACAGCCTGCGCAATATTTTTGCAAGAGTTTACGCTTCTACTGTACGCACATGTAAATGTTTAGCGAAGGGTGAATATTGACGTATTATTATCTGTTGACATATGCATGAGCTGTTAGCATTTAAATAGCTTTTCGGGTCGCAGTTTCAAGCCGATTGCTGCAACAATAATATTCAACGCTCAGTTTACCGACATTCGCCGTGACCCGTTTCGATTCACGAACTTTTGATTATTCCGGTCACATGGTTTGCTCTAGAAGCGGCAGAAAATTGCATGAGCGTCTGTATAGGTAGAATGCTAATTCTCAAACATTTATACGTTAATCAATTAAGGAAAATATATGCAACTACCAGTTTCTTCCTTTTTATTGAACGGCTGAAAAGATATTTATAGTAGTAGGTAAGTATATGCTAGTGCAAAATTTTCGTGTTCATACTTATTAATTTATAGATTTAGCTTCGTAAATATAGTGTGTTCAAAAATGCAGATAAGCATTACCTTTTTTTTAAATAGTGTTTAACTCCCGTTTTAACTGCTTAGGCATCACAGGCGGTGGACACTGATGATACATGAGATGAAATGATAAATTAGTTAAGGATAATTTTTTAAAGGAAGAAATATTTCCAGGTCCATGTTTAGAATACTTCTCCGGCATTTGCTGTTTATGAGGACTGAGGAAAATCCGGAAAAACCTCAGTCATGGAGGATGGTCCTGACGGGAATACAACCCCGGATCTCCCGCTCAAGAGTCCGCGCCTAAATGGCCTCGGACGTTGTCTTGATTTAATCACATTCACTTTTAGAAATATTGGTCAAAATTCCTCCTGCTAAGTTACGGTTCAATACGCTGTAATATTTTTACAGGTGTTTTATCATAATTTTGGAATTCTGTAGATTCCCACAAAATCCTCCACAGCTGTGCTTTAGGTTATTGATCTCTTAGAGAGTGTAAATCAGTTGCCTCCCTCGGTCACTTTTCACCCTCCTGGTTGCTGCAGATCGATGTTTGTGTATGTGTGGATTTCTTCTTTCCCTCCCGATTAAATTTTATGTACAAAAGCAGGTAATCCTGTTCATTCCCATTCAAAAACATAGCTAAGTTTTCTTGTGTACTCCATGCGGTCTATTCTGTTGACAGACATTCTAGAAAAAAAATAGACTTTAGGTCTGAACAGCCGAATTCAGGAGCCAATCTTCCGAAACAGGGAAGTTTTAAGAGGGCTAAGCATGCATGACAGAAATTTGATATTTCACTGTTTCGCAGAACATGTTATGCCTAACTTGTCAGTTTCTGATAAACTAATGAAATTTTGTGATTACTTATGTGACAATTACATAACTGAATATTCACATTTCTTCCACCGGTTAACTGGGGGGGGGGAGAGAATGGTTGCATTTATGGATCGAACCATTTTTCACCCCAGATCCACTTCATATTTTAATGTACTCCATCCAAAAGTTTATATTTTCATTGCAGGTATAAAGAAGATGTAGACAGGCACTAAGATTAAATAAATGCTGCTGTGAAACAACCTGCAAGGCAAAGCTTTCTAATACATAAGAAGATAAATAAAATTCAGTTACTCGTCAATAACTCTTGGGTATGTGTCTGCACTCCCCTGTCGCAATACTTTAAATGCATTTATTTGAAGCAATATGTATCTGAAAAATCCTTATCTTATTAATATCAAGTTAACTTGCACAAATTAATGCTATTTTACAAAGAGTGTAAACACAGTTTTAACCACGCCATTAGTGCAAGGTAGTGTACGTTCATTCGTGCTTCTTTCTGGTTGTTGTGAGGCTGTGGGAATCCAGAATACGCAGGGCTTTATAACATAAAGTTGTTCATCAGGGTCTATTTAAATGCCACGGAGCCAATATTAAGATTTCCTGAACATTGACAAATTAACCTGTACAACATGAGCATTTCCTTAAACACAGCTTCGTTTTTTACGTTTTCACTCACAGTTGCTGTTGAGGGCCGCTGTGTGTGGTGTTCATCTTCAACTTTGTTTTTTCCGCTCTTAAGATCTTCAATCTGTCGCTGGATAGTGTTCTATGAAGGTTAATGTTCCCACATATACCTCGCAATCTTTCAGACATTCTGACATAACCCTGCTTTAAAGTCGTAAAAAAGTATGACATGAAATGTTATCATTTAAAATGTCTCATAACTTTGGGAGGAGTAACGTTAATCTTGCAATAGACCTGCTTACACGACGCATTATCACAGCGCTTTCAAGTTTTCAGATGAATTATCAAGACTATGAACTAAAGACGAAAACATGCTGGTTAAGGCAGTTCTGGATTCTAGTCCAAATGCAACATTTAATAATCACTGGTCTACACAATTTTTGCCGAATGAAAACTCTTCATATTTTCTGATCCCTCACCACATGGAGTCTCTCAGACGAGCTTTAGTTTTCTTTCATCGGGCTACAGTTTTTCAGAAATCGGATTATAGAAAATAATGTTTTTATTATTTGTTCATTGAACAGACATATTAATTAAATATCCTGCGAACTTTAAACAAGTTAAATGTTTCAGTTAAAATGAAACCTACAAAAACTAAATTTGTCCTAGCTATATGTCTTAAAGCATAATATTTCATAAAAATACAAGTACATTATTACATTTGATGTGATTTTGTTTAAAAACCCAGTTAGATAGAGTAAAACTGAATCTAGGAAATTCACATTACACATATTCAGGTGGAAAAATTAAATAAGCAAGATTTTTTTCTAGCCCAGTGTTTGCATGGTATGAAATTTTTAGACTTAAAAGCATTCGTATTCCTGAATGATTCAGTGATATGTGATCATGTCATTGAAAAGAAAGAGCTGTTTTAATTTAGTATTTTTCCTCTTAGAAGCATTAATAATTTTCAAGAACATCACAAACTTTTTTTTTCTTTTCTTTTTAACAATTTCTTCAGTGTAGTGAAAACTTAAATTTATTTTTAAAAAATACATTACGTCGATGATATGGTTTTGCAGTTATTAAACATTTTAAATGAATTTTTTTTTAAATTGAGCGTTTTCTTTTAAATTAATGATTGAGGAATTTCTTATAAAACTATACCAATGGCATATATTGTCACTACCAATCTCGGTGAGCCTGGGTCGGGCCTGCTCACCAAGTATTGCAGTGAACAAGGGAGACATGTGAAGTTCGCATTACTCTGAGAACACTGTAATTATTTACTGGATACTGGTGTGAGAATGAATACAATAAAAACAAACTTAGGAGTAAAAGGTCTTGTCTTTAGGAATGTAGTATGTACAGAGATCATTGTCTCAGGAAGGTCGAGCCGCAGCTACCAGAATGAGGCCCTCATGTAGTCTCCCCTCTCATCTCCGAATTCCCCCGAGCTACCCTTATTACCTGTATTTAACCGGAAGCGGCGTGACACTATCTCTGAGCCCTTCCCGTTCGTTCCAGTTCCTAACTTTAACACCCAATAGTTGCATAGGTCAACATTGACGTCATTCACCTATCTGAAACGTGTTTTGGTACTTCGATGTGAATATTTGCAGATATATTTATGCGGTTAGGTTCTTTCCTAAGAGTAAGATTAACAAACTTGTGTATGGATGCTACAGAATGAAATTTTGAAATCTTCCCTCTTCATTCGTGCAACGATAACACGAATGCATTGCATACATTTACAAAGCACTTGATAGTAGTTTTGAATAATCCTGTACGTATCACATTGTGATATTACACATACGGTTACCTTTTTGTAGGAAATGTATGTCTTTCGGAAGGGAAGTAAATCCGGGGTCCCGTGTCATAGAATTACGACACGTAAAAGAACCTCAAGCCTGAAAGAATAGGCCTGTGAGCAAAATTTATCGATCGTTTCACGCCCTGAATTGAATGTGATGCTGATGACCTGATATGTTAGAGCGTCCGTAAATAAACAAATAATAAATAAAAGCATCTATTGAAAACAAATACATTTAACAACACGGAAATATAAACATGTTACCTCCGTAACTATTAAAGTAAATAAATTGTCTTTCAGCTTTTCGACCTCTGCTGCGCGGTGTGAATTCTCATAAAACGCATAATCCAATACTGAAGTTTCTAACTGTAGAACTTTATGACACACTGAACATATTGCCTTCCCTTCATATTCAACAAATAAACATTGCGGACTGAAATAAACGATTGGGGATGATGACTGGCGCTTCAAATGAGCTGCTTCAAGAGTTACAACAGAATGTCAGTAGTGCTATTATCAACATCAATTTCCACACCACTCTCCTAGCGACACATTTTGGCCTTGCTGCATTGTATATCGGTCTTCTTCTCTCATACTGTGCACCAGTTTTTGGAAAGAGAGGTTATTAAAGTGGAGGGGGAAGAGCACTTCATGTTGGATTAATTATGTTGATTATTTAGGTTTGCAGTAAATCTCCTCTTCTCTCGATATCCTCCTTGAACTGCCGTCTGTGCCGCAACTAGTTACTCAGTGTGGTCTCAGGATTATTATTGTTATTATTATCTTTTTTAATTTCGTGACTCGTTCGTGTCAACGTGAAAGGGCAAGGTATCTGTGATAATACACAGAAACTCGTAGAAAGATAAATGACACAATTTATTAATGAATTAATTTTCTAATGCCATTTTACACTACCGGGTCGTCATTGTGTATTGAATGTTTTAGTTCTTTAGTTCATTCTTGCATTCTAAGCGAAGCTAACTCTCATAAGTCTGTAATCGTTACACATTTGTCCTGATATTCAATATTACTGACCACTATTAATCTCCGGCTGCATTTTGACAATATCTTCCTGAAAGTCTAACGTCGATCTACAACTCTCTATCTCTTGTCCCGTCATGTTTAGTTCTCTTATAATCTACACTGGTTCCTATCTCGCCTGTGGTTACATTTGAGAGACTGCTACACTTTTATGAACTGATATAGACTACATGATAAATTTATTCAATGAAGAATTCCTCTCTTGTTTATTTATTTATTTATTTTATATTACACTGGCTTGCAAAATTGCGGCTATGAAAGTTTCATTTATATAATACTCGGTTATATGTACTGATTTCAAGTATCACCAACATTTTGGGTACAACAAAGTGAAATCAGAAAGTAATGGAAAAGGTACATAATGTATATATTTTTTTTAAATGTGAAGTGGTTTATTAGACTCCTGCTGAGTGGCCCCAAGTTGGTTCGCCATGATTTTGAGACGATTTTGTGCTCAAGCTGGGCGCAAATTTATGAAGTGGTTTAATCAATGGCCGAAATATTTTGTAACGGTGTATCGTCGATTGACTAATAGTCGCTTTGATGTTGTTGTTCACGCTTCGTGGCAACAATATCTCAGGATAATATTCCCCTATTTTGTTAAGTCGTACTCAACAGGACTGGGAGAGGAGAGCATTTGTGGTAATAATCATGTGATGTGACTATATATATATATATATACCTAGTGATTTATTATTCTTAAGGTCTTTCGCGTCCTCTGGAGTTCTGCGTAGGGAGAACTTCACTACGTCGAGAACAAATTTAGAAGTCTCGCAGCGTGTAGAACTTAAAATGATTCTTATTGCGTATAAAACTGCAATTGCATCTCGCTGCGTTTAGAACTTCAAGTATAAGAGTAGAATGTAAGATTAAAATAGGTCTCAGCAGAAAATACTTCTTTATATATTAGAATCAAATTTACTAAACGTCGACTTGATCAAGCCAAAGAGGTTCACATAAACAAGTGCAGGCCTCACGGTATTAAGCAAAAAATTTAAAATATTCATCTACTATAGGCTGGTTTAAATTCACCTACCAATGCATGCCACACACTACTATTTCAAAGTTTAAAACATTTGTTTACATTGGTTGGTTTAAAGTTAACTGTTTAAACTGCTAGCGAGTTCATTCCTCTAATATATACAAAAACCTTTGCTTTATTAATCTTCGCCAAACGGTAGGTGTTTTAATAAGTGACGTAGCACTTGTCCTTGGGTTTACTGTTGCTTCATATGGCGATTATTGTCTCCTTCTCGCTCCTCCTTTCTAGCTGCCCTTCCGTAAATAGTTAACACCAGAGAACTTTCTCTTTTGACGATATATAATTCACATATTGAAGTTATATCTTATGATAACATATATGTACATAATTTCTACATTACTAATTATAATGCACAAAATATATGATTAGGTTTGCAACTACATATATCAAGTTTATATTTCAGTGGGGTTGATCCGCAATAATTATTTCAGATGTTTTCTTGCCTAAAAGTGCATATATTAATTGTAAACCATTCTCCACATATAACGACAGTTAGAAGTCTAAATACAGCCTTTGGTTTTCATTCAAAGGTTATTTTTAATATTTCTCCTTAAACGGCTATTTTCTGTACAGCATCTACCAGTATCTATTCCATCTACAACGTTGATCCTTCCTTGTGCCCAAAGGTTCCTGAGGAAATAGTGACAGTAAGAATGCCATAAATTAACATTAAGATCTTTGAGCACTTGTATGGCTCTCGAGAACTTTCTGTACAACCTTTGAAATCCTTCCGTGCCTTTTTGAGCTACATTTAAGAATATACACAAGTTTTATGCTACCGTCTCACATTAAAATCCAGTTCCAACTGAGTCCAAATAGGGACATCATTTCACTGTAGATTAGAGCAGTTAATTCTTTCATAAAATATTTTATAATCTGCAGGAGACTTTGCGTATACCCAAGTCCTTCTATAACTTTGTTCACTTTTTCACTAATGGCTCTTGTCAGCCTAGCAAAATCTCCATCCTTTTAATCAAATAAGAATATAAAATTGTTTTAAGGCGAGATCAGAAGCCCTATATTACTAATGCGAAGTTATTCATTTTATGTATCTTTTTCTCAAAAATTATTACAGATATCTCAGTAAAACATTTATTGCTTATTTTACATTACACTAAAGTTCTGAGCTCTAGTTTAGAGAATGTACTTTGAAAAATAATAAGTTATTTGTTGTAACAAACTCAATTTTATAAAAATAAAATTATATTAATATTCATGTACAAAAAGTCTTATACAAATGATTTGAACTTGAGCTCAGCAATGAATGTATTAATGTAGATCACTTAAAAATTTCATGCTTCCATCTTCATTAGTTTGAGAGAACGGTACATATGTTGTGAAGTTTTCACTTACGACTAAAGTAGCCTTAACGTTCATACAACTAATTGTCATTTTACACACTAATCCATTTCTTGCACCTGCATCTTCACACAAAGTAACATTAGTACCTTCCATATTGCAAGAGACAGTTTCCCTCAATACTGTAATTAAAATATTCAAGTGAATATTTTCTTTGTCTTCAATATCTTCCATATTATTACCAGATATCTTTTTCTTGGAAGCACTAGGGGGAGTGTAAGTAATTAGTTTATAATTCACTGATTTATTCTCTTCAGAAATAGAATATTATTTTCATTGTCACTGCTACTATGCTTTATTGATAGGTTCCAATACCCATTTCCTTTGTTTTTATATTTTTATAAACCCAGTGGACTTAGGCATGATATTGGATTTATTTAGGAAAGAAAATTGAGATTTTTATATTGTAAAACTCAAATTAAATACAAAACTTTTCAATTACTTCAAAAATTAAACACACAATAAAACATTACTCCGCCAACATTTGAAACATTAATTTACCTGCAAAATACATAAAAGCATAGCCTTCTATAACAAATGGCTTCAGAGATATTTTTATTTTTAGCAATAGTATGGGATATTAAAAAAATTAGTTTACACATAAAACACATTACGCAATTAAAAGACAATTGTACTTTTTTAAATAAATGATATACCAGATTAAGTAGAAAAAACAAGCAATTATTTGGAATAGAAATTATTTTATTTTTCTTTTCTTTCCAAAATGTGAACTCTGAACTTATCTTAAATGGTTGAAATTGAAAGTTTGAATCGTTTCAACTGTATAATACTGCTTCAGTTATTAAAACAGTTTCCTTTTATTTTAATAAATACTGGGCAATTCAATCTTTGAAAATGTTTTCTTAAGTCTGTAAAAATTAAACTTTTATATATTTTTTGCATTGTATTATTAAGAATTTCTGTGTCATATTTCTTGTGATATAGAATATTTGCGGTACATTTGCCATTGTTTCGTTGCAAATAGCTTTCATATCCTTTATTAGAGTGCCTCAGAGCGGGCCGGACAAGTGAGTTTAGAGGTCCTTTAATGGAAAGCGGACGAGTAAGCCATGGTTAACGTCAAAGTTTCGTGTGTACACTTCAGCTTGCAGCTGAAGTTGAAGATCCGAATAAACACAAACTGCCACATGGCATGCTTCCGTGATGCAAAGGTTCGGGCTTCGAATAGTTAAGCGTATTAATTACCGTAGAGATTTCTAAACTGGTATTTATTATTTTTATCATAAAATATCCTCTAGTCTCATTCTTAGAGTTATCTGAGAATGCTGTTTCAAAAAACTACAGAAAAGTACGCATATAATAGAAAAACTTCTTCACTTCAGGAACTAGGCTATTAGCCTTGACTCTATATTATTCCCACCTCTTCCTCGGGCATACAATGCTTCTTTTACCTCCAAGTTTATAATTGTATATGATTTGGGTTTTCTTTCTTTGCTATTTGTTTCTACAAATTAACTACCTCGGACATATTTTGTAGAAGTGATCAGCTTGAGGGAAACATAGAGAATAATACAAAAATGCCTACATTAGTGTATTTACTTAGAACAAGTTTTGCTGTAGATACAATTGAAACTGAAAATTGAATGGAGAATGGAGCATTACATCCAAACAAGGTACAAACTCTACAATCAGGGTTTAAGTTAGGCGCGTGGTGGATGACTTAAAGTAAGGGTATGAGAAGGTGCCCTATATGTGTGGAGAAAGAATCTTGGAAACGTATTCTGGCGTACTAAAATAAACAAATAAAATGTTTGTACCTAGTTTCCTAACTAGGGCGTGTACATCAAAGTTTCTATTATTATTATTATTATTATTATTATTATTATTAACTTTACAATAATCTCTTGCTTCATTATTTTACAGAGTTCCCTAATATCTAAAGTAATATAATAATACAATAAAAATAAACCGAAATATAAATATACTAAAACTAGTTCTCAATTGTAATATCCCAAAATCTGCAAAATTAACCAAATTACTTGGAATCAGTAAGAATTATAGCTGGAAATATTCTATTGTGGCGTACTGCAAGGGACATAAGATTGGAGGAAGAGATATCTACCTTAACGGGGGAAGAGGGCAATGATATTGCTGGACTTTGCTGGCAGATAGGAAGGAGGAGGAGGGAGGAAGTACATTTTTGAATAAAGTGAGACAGCTCAGATTGGAAGAGGCAGAAAACTGGGAAAAGGGTAGGAGAACATGAGTCACTATATTTTTGGAATAATTTATTTATGTATATAGGTATGGGAGTGTAACTTTAAGTTCTTTCCTGTTTATTTTATTGATGTACCTCGAATTGTTTCTATAATATATTTTTTTCATTTATTTATTTCATTATTTATGCTGATCTCTTAAATAGTTAAATATTAAGTTGTGTAATTTCATATATTTTCTATTGTATTGGGAAAGCACAAACTGTGCCAGCACCCATGTGACATGGAAGGGCTAGATTTGTAACCAATATATTTTTTAAATAATATACCAATACAATTAGTATATTAGTTGTTTTTACCTAACAAGGAATATATTACTTTTTACCTAATGATAGTGGGATTTTAAAATTTCAAGCTCTACTTATAAGAATATCTCGTCAACTACTTGGCCTATAATCGTGCAAAAATCCCATTGACCTTCTAATGTAGTTTTACTTTCTTGAAATCAACTGGCATGTTGCACAAATACAATTTTGTGCTAGAAATACACGTTCCAATAATTGTTGAAATCGTTTAAAGACTATATTGATGAGCTGTTGTCTGAAACTAATTCGATAAAAACAGCTCATCAATGTGGCTTACCGGCTTTGAGCTGGACGGTATGCCACAATCTCTGCTGCTCGCTGCCGGCTTCACTCTGCTGTGTAAAGCGAGGCCTATACAATTGTTTGCCATGGGAGAAAGAAATGGGATTGACCATTTGATCTTTTTAAATACATATAAAACCTATGCTAAGATTTCGTCAAACATTTACAGAAAGCAATAAAGATTTGAGAATTAGTCAAATATATTTAAATTTTATTACAAATTAATGTTAGGAATGTTAATTGAATATAACATTTCACACAATTATTAAATAATTGTGAACTCAGAAAGTTCATGTATATGCATACATAGAAACATAATACATAATTAACTTGCTTAAGAGACATTAGGTGTAAATTTTTTGCTAAACTCGGTCAACACATTTTTTTTTCTCCAAATGGTTCCTTGAACCTTTGGGTGTACACAGAGAGTCAACATTTGAATGCCGCCTCCCCTCCCTTGGGGTTTTACAGTCATTTAAAAAGATCTCCGCGTGTACTTTTAAGTCGCACTGTTTCCCAGCATATTTTTTTTTTTTTAATTAAACGGAGTTTTTTTTTAAATTTTAATTTTTACACATTCAAAATATCGCATGCGTAACAGTATGGTTTAAACTCAATTAAAATTTCTCAGAATGTGCAAAAGTGTGCATCGTAATATTCTGTAAGACAAAATGCATGCTAACACCAATAATAATTATAAAAATAAAATTCTATGAAAAATAAAATATTAATTTTAAAGATTACAGTTTCTTACAGATTTAAAAAAGTGTCACAGTTCATTCATAAAATTCATTTAAAATATCTTTCTATACAATTGTAGGTGTGTTTAAAAGCTCCATTGCAAAAATGCCAACCAATTTTCTCAACTCATGGTACGTATGGGATATTTTGATTATTCGAAAATTTGAGTAATCCAGTTTATGCAATAATTTATAACTTGCAATTTGAAGAAATTTGGTACACATTAACTTGACAGCAATGCAATCACAGTACAAATTTCAGAAAATCTATACAAAAATTTGGACTTTTGAAAATTCACTCCCAGTGTCCCTTAATTAAAATATGCTGGCCTTTTTGAGATTGAGTTGATATGGCGTTTATATTATAGATATATTTATACAGTGTGATATAAGATGCCCTTGGAAAATAAAAGGTAAATGAAATGCAAAATTAAAACCAATAGAACAATACTGTCTTTATTTTGCAATATAATTTCCTAAACGCAAGTGAGTTTTGTTACTTACATTGAAAAAATTCAAAATTTATAATAGGAAGTCAACTTTCTTAGGCTTCTTTCTTTTCAAATTCTTACTTATCTTTGCGGGCGGTCTATAATGCTGGTAACTTCTGAAGCAGTTAGTGGTAAGCTAATTTTGTATCTTCAGTAGAAACATTCTTGATATATTTGTAAACATACCGAAAACTAGCTTCATTCAGACTCGTTTCCGTATTAATTGCGGATTCGAAAACAATTCTCATGCTTTATTTAGCGTTACAAAAAATTATTATTATTATTATTATTATTATTATTATTATTATTATTATTATTATTATTGCGGATTTCAATTTTTGCTGTTGAATGATTTTTTGAAGTTCTCATGTAAAAATTATATTTATTTTTAAATCCTTTTCAGACCTGATTTTTAATTCTCTGTTCTTTTCGTGTTTCTTTTAGACATAACTGAAAAGAATATAAAATAATACCAGCAGAGAATCTAAATCCTAAAGATCGCATCTCATAATGTAATTATCAATTTCAGTACATATTTCTTCATCTAAACTGAATGTTCGATACACTTTTTTTCATTGTTAGTTAACTATTCTCCATTAGATATTCCTCAGCCTAGCTTTAGTGTGCTGTATGGTACATACATTGACTTCCTTGGAAGCTTTGTAAACAGATTTTCCTTTCGTCAATATGTGCTGTGCTGCTTGATGAGCATCGACTGGTCGATAATTTGTAACCTTGGACATATCTGGCATCTGAAAAACTTAATGTTCTTCTATAGGACAGACCAAACCTTTGTTTTGTTGTAAAATTTTTATAATTTTCAGCATTATCTGGAGCATTATATGTACGAATATTTATGTTAAAGCTAGAACCGCCGCTTTTAAATTTTCAAAGCGCTACTGTTGCTACAAAGTTGTTTTATTTTATAATGAGTTTGTGATTTTTCCTAAGTTGTTTTGGATTTTTCAGACCCTGTAACGTATATTTATTTCGAGATAGTTATTCACTTACTTGGATTTATACTTAAAATCTCCAAGGAGAATATATTAGATAACTATAAGGAAAATTTTAGTCTGTGATTGTTAGTGTATGAAGGGTAAATATGTCTAGCCGATTGGTGTGGCACAGGCCTTATGCTCTCATAGATGAAATGTTGATGATTTTCAATAATAGTTCCAATTATCTATCTGATCGGAACGACGCTCCAGACATACACAATATGATAAGGACGCAATGGTTATAGCGTCAGATGAGATGAACATACTGCAATGTTTCGGAGAGTAATACAATGGATAGGAATAGGTTTCCCGAAACACATATTTCTGTACTTTGACTGAAAACCAGAAAATCAGAACGTTTGAAAACAGATAAATTTGCGTTAATATAACATTCTTGGAACAGATTCATTGATTATTATCAACCATGCTAATCCTGGTGCAAAGGTCACTGTTTCTAGTAGATGTTGACTCAAAATATCATGGCAAAGATGAACAGAGAGCAAAACTTGGCGAGATCAAGTGTTGAAGTCAGTATCACTATATCACAATAAGAGGCGAAACTTTTCATTGCAGTGAAACATGGCAACATTCTGAAAGCAGAAGGAACTAGCCTGGTCAGTACATTGAAACATACAAGAATATGGGATAAATGAAAACTTATCTATAAATGTCAGTTCTCCTTTAGAAAAAGTGTAAGCACTACCCTGACTATTTATCAACAAAAAAGAAACAAACCTGTTCTGGACAGTTCAGCGTATCCTGGGGTAGATATACAGACAGAATAATGCAATACGACTTCCGAATACAGTTTGTTTCTACAACAAAACAAAGTTTGCCTGGACAAAATGGCAAGAAAATATTCTGTTTGTTCAGGGAAACGTCGATATTCAGCATTTCTGGCTTAGCTGCAATCAATTCGTGGATTATTACAGGAAGACGCAGAAATGTTATCCTAAAACTGCCGGAAGAAATATGCACCGAACGTAAACCAAACAAGAAGGATGGAGGAGGAGGAGGAGGAGGAGGAGGAGGAGGAAGAATAGGCTTCTAAGGAACACAAAAATGGTGACAGTGCTAAATGTAATAAATGTGGAAACAAGACAAATCCAAAGTGCAATAAATGAAGAAACCCCGTTTGGGTACCCTATGCAAAAGAAACAGTTAAATAATACGTACTGAATGTAAAATGTGCACTGCATTGTATCGCATTGTTGTATGTTGTGTTTTTGTTAGTCCTATCTAAAGATAATGGAAAAAGTTTTAGCACAAAGTTTAGAACAAACATTTCTGGTTTTCGTTATTAAATATATTGAAAAGTGATTTAGTTAGTAGTTATGTTTAACATATACTTAACATAAACGATCAAAATAACGGTTCTACTGGTAATCTTTTACTCCATTATTGCTTTTGCTAATATATTTCAGCACGCAAATATCATAAAAAGTATTAACAAAATTTGTATATTGATTAAAGTTAATGAAAAGAAACCATCAACTAAAACAAAATTAATTTTCTAAGGCTGTTAACTGTTGTACAGTTCACCATTTCCAAACTAATGTTCTGTTCTCGATATTAACCTTTTGTAGAATTCAAAACCAACTTTCAGCAAAATAACATTAGATCTAAAAGTTTGTGATCTCCTCTTCAATATCCAGCATGGTTTAACGATGAAAACATAAATATCCTTTGTAATAGGACACATTTTACGCTATCCACATTTCACTAAATAAAGAGCTGCTATTGCCAACCTATTAACCAAAAATATGCAGCCTTCATATGTTTGTTATACACAGTCTTCGAAAATGTTGACTCTAATTCTGCAAGCTGCCTTAAAAACGTGTGACTAAATTAGAAATACTGAAAAAATGAGCAAGTTTACTCTCTTTTTCTATACGTTGTCACGATCCTTTGCTCACTAAAGTTACATCCTATGTCATTCTTTATATGAGAATGAATCTGTTTGGCTATATATATATATATATATATATATATATATATATAAAAGGCAATTTCTTATATCAAATTTTTTTTTCACTAGATCTCATTATGATAATGCTGGTGATGATTTCCTTTAATTCCTTAGTGAAACATAGATCTGAAACAAATTTACGCCATCGGAGTCTATTTCTTGAAAGTACTTTAACTTCTTTACAAGTTTTGTTTATAGCTTTCAATTCTAGTTAGATTGCTCTTCTCCAAGTTGTCCTCTGTCTTCCAATTCTTCTTCCGCCTTGTGGATTGCAATCTGTCGCCTATTTGGTTACATTTTCAGGTTTTTTCTCAATGTGAGTGCAATCCATTACTCTTCCCTTTCCTTATTTCAAGGTCAATTGGGGCTTGATTTGTAATCTTCCAAAGTTTGTTTTTGGCTACCATATTTTTAGTATATCTGAGGTAGCAGTTAAGAAATGTTTGCAATATTTTGTTTATATGTTGGGTAGTTTTCCGTGTTTCACAATCGTATAGTAATATAGATAATATATTTTATTTAAAATTTCAATTTTCTGTTTCTCTGGATATTTTGGAATTCCGCAATGTTGTTAATTGTAGAAAGGCCCCTTTTGCTTTATTAATTTTATTTTGTACATCTCGTTCTATCCGTTTTGGGGTACTACACATTCCAAATAATTGAAGTATTCGTGCATGAAAAGGTTAAGTATTCATAATACAAATGTACAATTATACTAATATTGTAAAGCAGGTTTACGGGAATTATATTCAAATTCGTATTTCATTCGTGAAATAGTCCTAGTAAATATCACTCGAGGGTCTGAGCTTTCAAAATTAATTCGCTCGCAGACCCTCTTGTGATATTAACTTGTGATAACTTTATAAGATTTATTTAATTTTTTTCAAATTATCAAAGTGTGAGTTACGATTACTGCATATCATAATTAACTGTGTACGAACTAATGAGAAGATGTGATGCACGATATGCCCGGTTTGACCGTCTCAACTCAGTTACTCCTACAGTTCCCCATGACTTGCTACACACCGATAAAGTTAAAGCACAAGACTTGCTTCTGGAAATTCTACGTAACTGACAACCAAACGCCACTAACAAGCGTTCTCCCTAATGGACTTTATGTGCACAATGAGTGTGGCTTTGGAGTTGTGGCAAAATAAAATTTATGTTCCGACAAGCAATATATTCAGATGAACTGATTAACTCTCATCGCGGCTCAGTCACCGATAGTAGAGATCACCTCGCTAGTGAAAGAATAAGGGAGTCTGTTTTATATGAATAGCAACAAGTCAGAAAAGCAAATTTATCAGCGATCTACACCTTATACTTCTCATATAGCCAAGTAGAAATGTATGAGAATGAGGGGAATAGTAAAAATTGGTTTTAATATAAATATAAATAAATACCAGCAATGAGCCTATCATTTTTCATTTTTAAAACTATATGAAACATTATCACGTGCAAAATAGATCCCCCAATTTCTCATATTAGGTCTTAAATGGATTTCATTCTTCATAACATTTAATGCTAGTATTCTTTGGTGATTTTCACATTTTTGAAGTATATGTTTTGTGTCTCTCATATTTACTTTAAACAATGATTTTGGTATAATACAGTTATTAATAATCCTATTTAAATGTTTTAGACATTACTTTTCTGTGAAATGCGGATCACTTTTGTAACTATATTTTCAAATCTTCAATCAGCTAATTTTGCTATGCCCTGTGTCTGTGAAAATACTGTTTAAATTAGTAGTGCTTTAATAGAAAATTGCACATTTACGTTCGATAAAATACATGCAAGGTTTCTGCATCTACATATATATATATATATATATATATATAGCGAACGAAGAATGGACATTTGCAGGTACTGTCCTTTGAAGGTAGAAAAGAAAAAGCGAAATAGAGACTGGCATTTCAATATGCAGTCCCGAAGAAAGAAAGGCTGTAATAATGCGAAAACAAAACTGCAAGACATTAACAGCGGGCTGTATCATCCAGCGCCTCAGGCTGCTCGAGATAATAGCTACATTTGACAACAGAAGGTGACAGACTACATACAGAAACGCCCTCAGCGTCTGGAATTCGCTTCTCATAAGCAACAACTAAAAGCTCGACTGCAGTAAATGTACAGCTCATACAAAAGTGTTATAACCAGAGCAGAAATATACTTGGCACGTCTTTTTTGTTACTTTGGGAGTAATTGATGTTCTGAAAGTTTGATTTTCTTCTGAAAATGCTTATGTGATCATGGTGCATGAATGTTATATATATTTAAAGAAAATGTTTACAAGATGGAAAGAAAGAAGAACTTTTATTTGTGAAATTAATAACAGTTAACATATTTAGATTTACACATGACCTATTCTGTTTGTTAAAATTCAAATTATATTTTATATAATAACTTTCCTTAAAACATTTGAGATTTCCATATAATACACTGCTCAAAACAATTAGAGGGACAAAAGTTTGAACTATATATTGTTGCTGTTGTTGGATTTAGGATGGTAAATATTTTTTTACCGAAAGTTAAACCCTTTACTTAATATATTGTTCATCTTGTTTACTTCTCAATTCATACAAGGATGCTGCGAGCTGAAATTTCAGACAATGTTGAAAACTAAAGGGGTATTCAACGTTTAGCGTTTTTTGAAATTATGTCTGTTTGTTTATATTTTGGTAGTTAGTCAACCTTACTGAGGTAGAAACCGTTCGAGCGGTCACATTGCTGTAGGAAGATTGAACTATTCTTGCAGAAGCTACTGAGCTTAATAGGCTAAATCTGTTATAGGTAGGGCATGGAAGCGCTTCACTGAAACAGTTACATACTCTAGGAAAGCAGGCCAGGGTCGAAAACGTAAATATTTGCCAGAGAAGACCGATATGTAGAATTGTGCTCTGCGGCAGCTGAGAGCACAAAAATGATATGAAAGCGGCAACTGGTGCAAATGTCAGTGACCAAACAATAAGAAACAGACTTAGAGAAGCAGGTTTAAGACCGCGAAGACCTCATAAAGCCCCAATGGCTGCTCACAAGAGAGCCCAACTGAGATCTGCGCAGGAACTGGCAGCTTCATCACTGACGCAATGTGCTGTTTACAGACGAATCTCGCTTTGTGATGAACGTCTGCGTGTATCGCCGCCATGGTGAACGATATACATAAACAGCAGTTCAGGAAAGAGACAGATGTAATGTGTCAGTCATGGTGTAGGGTGGCATCACTGTTGATGGCCGAACAGCCTTATAGTGGTTAGAAACCGACTTAATGCTCCCAGGTACGTTGCTGAAATGTTACTAGAGCATGTTACGCCTACTACTTTCGGTTTGTTTTGCACCAGGACAAAGCTGAGTGCATACAGCAAGAGTCACCGCGGTCACCCTACAGGAACTACAGATTTAAACAATGAACTGGTCTGCTAGGAGTCCTAACCTTAATCCCATTGAGCATTTATGAGATAAATTGGAGAAATGAGTCCAGACAGTCCTGTAGCCCCCCCCCCCCCCCCCCCAGAATCTTCAACAGCTTGTAGAAGAATAGGGAACATCCCACAAGAGGAGGTGCATAAACTAATCAGGAGCTTGTCTCGAAGATGTGAGGCTGAAATTAATATAAGAAAGTTTCACTTAGTTTATAATATTATCTGTAATTTCAGCTTCAGCATCCTGTGTGAAATGAGAAGTAAACAAGATATACACTACTGTTAAATAAAGAGTTTAACTTTATGAAGAAACCCAACTACGGCAACAATACTAATATTCGAATTTTTGCCCCTCTAATTGTTTTGGACTGTGTATTTTCATAGTCTTAAACTTAGAAACAATACTTCTTATGAAATAACCTGGAAAAGAATGTCGAAATACGTTGTTCCAGACAATATTTGGTTAAGAAACGTATGAGAATCCACTAATAGGACGTGAATTACTGTTTGTATTTCATATGTTTTAATAATATAGACTATCGGGGACTGGATGAAACGAAAGCATAAAGAAAACTGGCATTCGATAAAGAATACAAATATTACAAGATCATGCTAGATGGATGGAGGAAGAGTAAAGTAAAAAACGTATCTTGCTAACCAGAAGGCAAATTACTAACAGTTCATCGTACGCTAAAAGGACATCTCTTCAAAATTAGGTACTCTCTATTCCTCGTGTTTGAGATAACAAAAGTCTAATGAAACATAGAGACCATTAGTTTACTAATTTTTAGGCGATGGACAGTCTGAGGGGAAAAGTTAATCACGGAGAGCTAATTTACATTCACAACTTATATGGCCCTACCATTTAATGCTTTCTTTTTTCTTTCGATAGAGTTTAAAGTTATGCTGAGGCACAACATGTGATGATACAGGAGATGAAATTATAAATTGTGAGAGGATTTTTTTTAAATAGCCAACGTTCCAGGCCTATGTTTAAAGTGCCCTCCCGACATTATTAATTTATGAGGACCGAGGAAAACCCGAAAAAACCACAATCAAGGAGGGCGATCCTGGCAGAAATAGAACTCCAGTCTCCCTCTCACGAGTCCATATCTTAACGACACCGGCTATCAATGTCGGTATTATTTAACCATGAAAGTTGGATATTTATATTTTAGAAATTTATACATGCGAAATATGCTTCATTTCATTAATTTTTATGTATTTTCAGTAAATAGAAAACTGAATGGAAAAACAAAACTATATAAGACAAAATGCAAAACAAGTATTGTAAATTCATATTATATCCATAGATTTAATATTTAAAGTCCTTTTTAAAGTTTCAAAACCAAAAATGCCGTTTGGGACTGTAAAAGATCGCTTCTAATGAAACTGCTTTGATTTACGTTATGTAATCATATCTGGTTGAATTCTGGACAGCTGCAACAAAAAGTTTTCGTTACTCGCAGGTCTGTAAAGCACTGCTTCTGTGTGCTGAGTGTCCTTGTGCTGCTGTGTGCTCTAGCGGCTAGCCAGAAGTGAGCGACAGCGGAGAGAACCGAAGGTAGTGACTGGAACAGCTAGATAATAACACTTCAAGATCAACGGTGCAATAGCTCAAGCGGTTAGAGCGTTATGCTACACTTGCACAGATAGGATAATGGGTTCTAATGTAAACAATTACAATTCGAATTAAGCATATTGCCAGTTACAAGGCTTTACTCGCCAAACCACTGAATTCACCTATTTCTAGGATTTGCCCTAGGATAGCCGACAGATTAGGTTAGTGTGTATATATATATATATATATATATATATATATATATATATATATAAGAATTAGTTGCGAATTGGAACAAGAGTACATTTCCCACCGTTACAATATTTCACCCGCCTAATAATGCTCTCATTACAGTGATTTGCCGGTCCCTTCCATTTATATTTACAAAGTAAATTGCCTGTGGATAAGTTCTGCTCTCTCCGCTGCCGCTCGCTTCTCGCTAACCGATCGTGCACTTTGGAGCACAAGGGCACTTAGCACAACAGCAGCAGTGCTTTTCAGTCCTGCGAGTAACGTCAGTTCAACCGAATATCTGATTCTGCATCATCACGCAGGTGACGAAGAAACAAGTCATGTATAGCATAACATGTAAACTTTACAATTCTTTTTTATTTTATTTATTTATTTATTGTGTGTATAGTCTACTGATAGATTACCTATGGGTAGTTACGAAATTCTCCTAAACTATAAGAGCGATATTGAGTGCGTTAGTATGATAGATACATACGTAGTAAATTCCAAGAACTGAAGCCATGAGTTTCATAACCACCCAAGTTCAGTTGAATACATTTTGAGAAAATCAATAATAATGAAACATCTCTTGAAAATGACAACTTTTAAATCGTGTTTTTTTTCATAATAAAACTTCGTTTAATTACAAATGTTGCCAAATATTAAAATAAAAATAACACGAGTATGTTGTCTGTAATAAATTCATGAAATATAAAGTTTGTTCTTGTGGAACTAATTAGTATGTAACATTGATTTCAGATACTGAAACTTGGATTTGTAACAACAGTATGATCATTTTGCCTACAACATTGTTTGGTCCCGTTTCATAGTTATCCGCACTATTAGGTTAGTTTAGTTGTAATGTGAATTTTCCACATATGTCGTGCGTTAGTCTAAGATTTGGAATCAAAGTCGAATAGGAAAAATTCGAGGTCATGGCCGAGACTTAAGCCATAATACTATGCTTAACTATGAAGCCTGGGTCATAAGTACTTTAATGTTAGGGATAAAATCTCTTAACTAAATAGCCGCAAGGTATCCAGGGTACGAGAGTTACCTTTAAGTTGTTACAAAAACTAGAAAGCAAGAAATAACATATTTTATTGCTTTTCGAAATATTCGCCTTTAAGAGTTATCATTGCTAAATGCGTTCAAACCAAATCGCGAAACATTTTTTCCATTCTGAAGTTGGTATCTCAAAAACATGGTTTTTAAAAGCTTCAACAGCCTCTTGAGGTAATGAAAATCACTGTCCACTAATTTTTTATTTGACATTCAGGCACAAAAAAGTAGTTAGGCGACAAATCACGCAATGAGACATTAATTCGATGTTTTTCTTCTTCAAATAATCAATCGTTTGACGTACTGTGTGAGAGCTGGTATTATCATGATGAAGAATGGTGCGACGTTTTTCCTGAATTCGTCGATGATTTCTGGCAAACAAATTGTTGTATACCATTGAGCAGTAAATGTTCGATCCTCTAAACTGTAAAGGTATGGTTCCCATATATCCATACAACGAAAGAAACAAACGAATATTTTCTTGGAAGTGCTTCGTGAACAAAACTTTTGAAGTTCGGTTCATACGAATAAATCCAAGTTCCACTACCGGTTACAATGTTGTATACGAATTTTTCAGTTTCCTCGGTGGAAACTCTTGAGCATTTCATTACACGAATTAACACGGCCTTTTTTAAGTTTTGGTCAAATTATGCGGGATCCATCGGGAATAGACCTTTTTCACAGTTAAATGTTCATGCAAAATTGAATATACTACAGTCTTCTATGCCTCTTCGCTGTAAGTCACATGCCGATCTTCTTCAATCATGTTGCGCACAGCATCGACGTATTTTGAAATGACAACCGATTTTGGTCGACTGACGGACGCAAGAAACATGACGAAATTCTGAAAACCAATTTTAAATAGTATTTTCATTACCAAAAGTTGAACGAAGCGATTCTGTACATTGCTCCTGAGTTAGGCATTTACTAAAATCGTAAAAATCATCCAACTAAAACTTTAATGTGAAATTTCCGTTTGTTCGCAAAATTGCTTTGTTTAAACGTTCAATGTAAACAAACTACTCTGTCAGTTTCTAAGTTGTAACTGTTTTCACAATAACAAAGGTAAAAAATTTCGAAAACAGTAATTACATATCTCAATAGCGCCACTAAGTGGTCGCTTATAACAACTTAGAAGGTAAATCTCATATATCACACTGAAATGTTGGAGATTTGCGGCTATAGACTAACATGACACGGTGGCTCAGATCGTAAGATCGTCAGCACGGCAACACGAGGATCTATGGTTTGGGTTCCAACCGTGACTTAGAATTTGTTCTATATAACCCTGATTCCAAACCTAAATTTTATGTTGCGATCTCTTCTTTGCTCCGTCTCTTTCAACCAAATGCGGGACATATTGTCACACGTCTGTACATTTTTTTTAATGGTGTTTAATGCCCGTTTTTACTACTGAGGCACCACAGGCGGTGGACACTGGCGATACATGAAATGAAATGATATATTGGAAAAGGATTTTTTAAGGAAGGAAATGTTCCAGGCCTAAGTTTAGGGTATCTCCCTGGCATTTGCCAGTTATGAGGACTGAGGAAAACCTGAAAAAAACCTCATTCAGGGAGGACAGCCCTGGAGGGATTCGAACCCCAGACCTCCCGCTCATGGGTGTCTGTACACAGCAATGCTCAATAAATTGTGCAGGGTTGACACAATAATACTATATTTGAACATTTCTTAGCATTAGATGAGACAAGTTTAGCTTTTAATATTGTCTGATGATAGTATTATAAACTAAGAAGAGTTTTGCTTGAAAATCTGACATGCATCAGCGAGTATTGCCAATCTGGGCGCTCTGAAAGCATAATCAGAGATTTTATCCAAATCAAGATACAGAACTGCAAGTAATACTGATTCCCATAGTTCATTCATATTTTAAATGTTGGATAAGATTAGCTTTGCAAATGAAAACTTCATACTGAAATATTTATCCAGAGGAAGGAGATATTTGGGCAGTTATAGGACGAGATAGGCTGATCAATAGAGACACAGCTGGCATGGATTAAGATGATGACTGTGTTACAGCTAATGATAATGATCATTGCAGGAGGTCGGGTGCACAGGTGACTGACATTTCACGAATCTTTTATGGATTTCAAACTAAATACAATTGTAATGTTTTTAATCGATATCGTCCTGTAACAAGGCAACTCAGGTAATAATATTTTAAATAAAATTTTTAATATATATTGCTGTAAAAGCTTTAATTACCTCATCCCATCCCATCGAGTTCCGAGCGTTTACTATTATCGCTTTCATATAAACAGTAATGCTCAACCACAAAATATCTGGAAATCCTTCAGCTGTCACTGTTACTTTTGTATGTCAAATATTGCGCAGAAACTTTAAATATTTATTGTTTCTCATATTAGAATACTTCAGAGTACCGTAACTTATAAACAGAGCCCGGAAGTTAGGCAAAATGCTTTTCCATCTCGGTGGGTATAGAAATAAACTTTTCCGTACATTTGGAGTAGGTAGGCCAGTTTTTATTTTGTCTTTTTTTTTTTTTTTTTTTTTTGCCTATTTGGTTTGTGTTGCTATTTTAAGGTTTAAAACTTTTTTTTCCCCGTTTTGGATCATTATGATTTTTTTCTGCGATTATTTAGCATTTTAAAATACACGTAAAGTATTTTAATATATCGAAGTGAAAAAAGTTTTAAAAATGAAACGGCATGTTCACCCCACAAAAATATCTATTGATAATCTTGTTATATATTTATTTCTTTTCAATCAGCCAAAAACTTTCTTAACACATTCGCTTAAGCTCTTTAAATAGCAGAAGTTTAATTAGTGAAAGGAAGGCACCGTTACCTCGGGCATACGAGTACCAGGAAACATAGGATAAGCGAGGTACCTACTGTAGTTTTGTAGTTTTGAATGGTACTGGGGAATCACCTTGTTCGATCTGCTTGAGACGAATCTGGGAAATTTGTGGTGGGGGTAACTTCTCAGCTGCATAAATGTAACAAACCATTGAAAGGGGTACAGCTGTGCAGTAAACCGTCCCTACAACGTGTTCAATACGAAAGTAAGAGAGATACCAACCTGATTCCCCTATAAACACACAAACAGAACACGAGCTTGATCACCACTACCCATCTTTTGCTCATTCGCCAGAACTATTCAAAACAAATTTAATTTGTCTTGGTCAACATTTACATGATGTGCCGAATGATGAATGTTCTGTTTTCCGATATAGCTTGTTTTAAATATGCTCCAATCACTTCAGTGGAAGTATAACGTTCTTTTTCCATGATGAAAAATGTTCTCTCTGACAAGCGTCTGACTATGACAATTGATATTCTTAAAAAAAAGCATATTGTTGTTACTAATATTATTTTGTGCTTTCATTTTTAATAAATGCCTACTTTAATTATATTATTGCCTATTTTCAGTATATCAGGTGCTTTTTTGCCTGCCTATTTTAACCAAAATAAATACTTCAACTTCCGGGCTCTGCTTATAAATAATGAATAAATTGACAAATTATTTACTCACATTCCGCAACCAATCTTTCTTAGTATTAAACACATAGGGAGAGGGATTACATAGACGTGATAACGTTGTTTTTCTGAAAACTTTGATACACTTCATTCCTCGCACATACCATATACACGTAACATTAATAAGCAGCTGAAATACTGTAATCTCAGTTCCAGGAAAAAGGGTCATCAAGATTTGTCGCATACTTTTACAATAACGATTGTAAAACTACTTTATATTAAATTGTGACTCTTGACTTGTTGTAAACCTTGTTCAGATAGTTCACTTCTCTACTTTACACAGACTTTAAATAATCGTGTGAATGCCATTTGAACTTTCAGTTTCTGTCAAAATGGCATGGGATACGATAGCACGAATCAGTCCTATATGTAAACCATCGCTGTTTCTTTTTGTTGTCGTCGCCATGTAGATACGCATCTCAGTTGTTCCATTAACTGTCTCCTTATTTAGTTAAGACAGCTATACAGTATGTCAGTCCGCTCTAATTTACAATTAATGTTAAAAATGTTTTTGAAGTTTTAATTATTGTACCTCTTGATGACGCGAAAACGGTAAGAAAAAATTTTGCTCTAATAAATTTCCGTACATCAGGAAGTTCCTTCCTGAAATATTTTTCTCTGCATACAACTCATTTATTCACAAAACTAAAAGAACAAATTTTAAAAAATAATTAAAATACTTCAATATTTGTGTTTTCTTCTCATTTATAATGTTGTGATGCTTATGCCAACAGTCTGACAAAGTATTAGTATCAGTGGTACAATGATGTAGATCAATAAGTTCATAAAATACTGGTAAGAACTGTGTGTGTTGTGACTTTCAATGCATTCTTATACTATTTGCTGCTTCGTTCAGAGTGCACATGCCACAGATGTGCTTATAATGGAGAGTGTCTGTAAAGTTCACTGGTGCAAGCTTTTTGTCGAGGTGATTTCAAGTCCTAAACGATAAGATTTTTAAAGATAGTGATGTACAACCTTTGGGGCTCGTAAAAGAGATTCTCAAATTTCAAGTGCTGGCAAAAATTAAATACGCAACAAACAATGTTAATGCCAAAAAAAAATGTTACCAAGAGTTAGTGTGTTAAGCTGGCAGGTTCAATTTTTTCCCTAGTGTTAGAGTTAGTATTCCAAGAAGAGCAAAATATGAGCATATTATTAAGATGATTTGAAACTCTATGAAGGACGTTGCCTTCCTGAAATATCACAAAACATCTTTGCACCTTGCAGGATAATTAAATACGCAACAAACAATGTTAAGGCCGAAAAAAATGTTACCGAGAGTTAGTGTGTTAAGCTGGCAGGTTCAATTTTTTCCCTAGTGTTAGAGTTAGTATTCCAAGAAGAGCAAAATAATTTTCAAAAAGTTACAATTATATCCACCTTCAAGCAGCATCAGCACCGAAGGCCCGGTATATTTTCGTGCCGCTGCAAGAATATGATAAATTGAAATATATGGTCTGAAACCTGGAGCTTATTTGGTCATCTTATTAAACTATTCGTTTCTAGAAGGACTGCATTAATTTGGAATGAAATAAACATAATGCGCTGCCTGGAAACGATATCCTGGGTAGGTAGAATGCTGTAATGCGCACACTGGAATGTTAGCAAAACTCTCCATCTGCTCTGGCGCTTGCAATTTCTAACCACCAATAACACTAGAAATATACAGGTTGAAACAAAAAGTTATGTCAAAACTTAGGGGACATATTCCTCACATATCAGGATAAAAAATATAGTGTGGAAATGAGCCCAGGATTGCTTTATTTCCTTGTTAAGAGTTCTTTTTCTACACTTGTACCACATAGCAGAATCCTTCACTAGCACAGACATATCCATCCGTAGCATGGACCCCTGATGCACTGATGTATCCCTCGTATTCTTTGGCAGCCTTTCAGAATATGAGCACGTAGACTTCCTACACGTTCGGCTATTCCATATAGCGTATGAGCCTACTCCGCATTTAAATATCCCATTTTAATGTACCTGAAACAAGATTCCCAACACAGAGAACTGACACTACGTGCTCGGTGCTACGCCATTCAATGAAGTGAGGGTACAGAACGATCACAATAACGGCGAATCTAGGAACTAAGAGTAGTACAACAATCCTGTCCCATTTAATTACAGATAAAAGCGAATATTTACCTATTCTATGTATTAAGCAACCGTTCTGTTGTGGCGTTATTGCCACAGAACACACTGTGTAAGCGGAATTGTAGTAAGTCTCTAATAAGGAAATAAATATTTCCACACCCATGTTCATATAACATATTTACATCCTCTATATGCAACGAATGTTTCCCTAAAGTTTTGATTTATCTTTTTGTTACATCATGTATATATATATGAGATTAAACCAACAGATAAACTGTTTTAATTTAGAACCTTTCGCTATTTAAAATCATTACAGCTACACACACAGCACATAAAATCGATAACGATTTTAAGTTGGAATTATCGATGTATTGGAATAGTAGTATTTTTATAACGATTTTCTCAGATATCTCCTTCCTCTTTAAATGATTTAATATTTTAATAGCTATTAAAATTGGTTTATGGAATTTAACTGATAGTTACCAAACCTGATTGTTACTATAACATTAAAAGCTTTGAAAAATCCTTAATTAAACGTCACATCTGAAGCACATGTATATGTATGTATATTTAAATCATATTTCAATGCCTAAATTATCCCCTTGAACTTTTGTATTTCACAGTTCTTCAACAGTTTAACCTTCATGGCAGTGATTTTGCACTATTATGAAAAGTGTATTGATTATTTTTCAAATTTAAGCAGTTCAATTACGGCAATATAGGTGAAATTCGTTTTAAATGTGTACACAAAATATATATATATATTAGGAAAACAACTTTTACTCAGTTGTTTGAGCGACAAATGGGGATTGTCGAATGATAATACTGTGCATTGTAGAGGTGAATTAATACATAAATATATTTTTCGATACTAAGGCTTTTCAGCTTTTGGGAAATATTTATAATGTTAACAGCAGTGTAAGATTGAAAATAATATATTTGAAAATCATCAGCTTACTATTTAAAAACTATGCTGTAATATTGTTTTTCCAATATTTAGAATTTTAATTAAAATATTTAGTAATGCTGTTTGATTTTTATCAAAACCACTTATTAAAGATTTTTTTTTCGATTCTCCCGGTACCTCTATGCCCTGGACACTTTAAATATAGATATGGAATATATTTCTGTACACTTTGTTAATAAATACATTTTAACCTGGAAAAATCCTGTCGAGAATGAAAGTTCTGATGGGAATAGAACCCCAGACCTTCCGCTCAGGAGTCTGCGCCTTAACGACCTCCGCCACCCGAGGCGGTTTGGTTTTGTTATATGAACATGTTAATTTTTCAATTTTCTTCCACTAACAAAATGACAGCAGTGCTATAAAATATTGATACAGTTTCACGGAAAAACATTTTTTAAATAGTGTTTAACGCCCGGTCTTACTACTGAGGCACCACAGGCGATGAACTCTGATATATGAGATGGAATTATATATAGGGAAATGATTTTTTAAAGGAAGAAAGCGTTCCAGGCCTAAATACATCCCCGTTATTGGCCATTTATGAGGGCTGAGAAACCTGGAAAACCCCTCAGTCAGAGAGGACGGTCTTGGCGGGAATCGAACTCCAGGCTTCTCGCTCTCCTCGGTCACCCGTGTCGGCAAAGAATGGGCAGGTTTACTTATTTCACGCTTTAGATCTGAATTTTTGAAAGGGTCAGGAGTTAAAGTTTGGTAACTATGAATTATATTGTCATAAGTAGCACATTCTAACGTGGCCGCAAAAATGTCTCTCTCATTGAGTGCACCTCCAAGCATCTTCCTTGTGCTTCTGCAGATAGTGTGGAACAGTATATCTCAGCTACAGATTTTTTAAAAATGACATATCAGGCCAACAAAAGATGCTGAATTGCAGTTTGAAGTAGATACTTTGATCGTATTATCGCATTGATTTCCAGCATGTTTTCATCTTTCGTTGATATGGAAAAACTACGCTCCGCTACTAAATAACCTCAGTTCTGAATGTAACCTATAATAAAAGTGTCTTTTGTCATGTGATATGTTAAAGTAACTAATCACAAGTAAAACAATGTCGTGTCTTTAGTTTGAAAACTGATCACTACCGATTTGTTTTGTTTTTCAAGTGATAGAAAACGGTGCGTTTTGTGGTCAACCTTTTTCTGACTATATAAGTTTAGTCCGAAACTGTTTTATATTGCATTCTTTAATAATCGGCCCATTTGTTATTTGAATAATTTATTACATTATATTGTTTAACTTTTCGGGTTCATCAGTATAATTATTGTAAATTCTAAATTAAATGTCCCATATTAAAATGCATTAGGCAATTCAGACATGTCTAATATGATATATTCAAAATTATAATATAAGAATTTTGTATTGTATTTAATAAATTTCAAGGTATCAAGGTATCGAAAATTTAATATCGGCCTATCTTTACAATTTATCATAATATATTGTTAATATATACTTTCCTAAGAATGTTTTTCATTAATAAAAATGTTAAAATCACTATCACAGATCGTTAAAATATGCACTTTACAATATATTCACATTATACCAATTCTATTTGAATGTATCACTTCTTCACAAAGTATAAATGCATGAAACAGCAAAAGTACTTTGCACTTAATTTTCACAGTCATGGAAAGCACAGAATTGGCACAAATTTACGATGTTTTATAGTGTTATATGCGCAGCCTTCGCGGAATTAAGGAAGAATAACATTTAAAGCGTTTTATGTTCTGAATAGCATCGATATGAAACAGCGCTCAACGCCGTATAAAAACGAAGCACGACACCCTTTTACGCTCTGCTACGAATAAAGGGGAGTGACGTGCTTTGAATTTATAGCTACAGTATAAAAGAAAAACATTAGCTGCTGTTTTCTTAGTTACCAACGTTCTAAGATTGCTTTTGTTCTAAGGGTACTCATAGATAAATTTTTTAAAACAATAAATTTTCTTTGCGTTTTTATCTGAGGCAGATCTACCAGTACAGTACATATCTTACGATTGTTGATATCTTCAATAGTTTTTAAAATATGAATGCATTTTATATGCTAATGTGCTAATTGTTTCACAATATGCAGAAACATTATTTCCACCAAATAAAAAAAAAAGTTGTTGAGAAGAAGAAATTATGATAACATATTTTGAGTTACGGACGACCTGGGCGCAGTTGCTTACTAAGTTAAGCGTAACTGCCGCAACCGGAAAAAGGAGAGATGGAATCGTCGCCGACCATAAAGTTAATATTTATATTTGTATTGAAAGCATAAATTGATACTGTGTTTAAAACTAATGATAATAGGCACTAACGTGTGTTGTAAGAGTCGTTAAAAATATGCTTCTCAGTCGGCAACTGCTTAAGAAGTACCTTTCTTTCATCCTTTACCGCCCGGGAGGTCGAGGTCGTTAAGGCGTGAACTCGTGAACTTCGAATCCCGCTAGGACTGTCCTCCCTGACTGAGGGTTTGTCCAGATTTTCCTCAGTTTTCATAAATGGCAAATGCCAGGGAGGTACCCTAAATTTAGGCCTAGAACGTTTCCTTCCTTTAAAAAAAGTCTTTCTCAATATATCATTTCATCTCATGTATCATCAGGGTCCACCGCCTGTGATACCTCAGTAGTAAAAACGGGCGTTTTTTTTTTGGTAGTGTTTAGCGCCCGTTTTTACTACTGAGGCACCACAGGCGGTGAACACTGATTATAAATGAAATGATATATTGGGAAAAGATATTTTTTTAAAGAAAGAAGTGTTCCAGGCCTAAGTTTAGGATATCTCCCAGGCATCTGCTAGTCATGAGGACTGAGGAAAATCTGGAAAAACCCCAGTCAGGGAGGACAGTTCTGGTGGGATTTGAACTCCCAAACTCCCGCTCACGAGTCCCTGCCTTAACGACCTCGGCCACCCGTGTCGGTTAAAAGAAAAAAAGCCATAAACACTGTTAAATTTTTAAATTTTCTTCCTAACACAGCGGTTCGAAACGTTTCTTGTCATTGAGAGGCCAACAACGTGTAACACGTTTTCAGAATATTTTCTTGCGAATCGCATCGTATATAAATAGCCCGTTCTTCAAAACTGTGTTTATGTAGTAGCTTCATTAACGAACAACAATTAGTATACTATTTACGACAGTGAAACCACCGAGTTATACACACAACCATTCCCTGATAAAATCTTCCTTAAACTACAAGCTGCTACATTCACATGTATCATACGGCCTTGATTACTGACTTCTCTCGTTATGCAACCGCTCCGTAACTCAAATAACCTCACTGTAGTTTTTTCATACTATCTTCGATGTCTCAAAAATGTTTCCTAAATAGTATTTCATTTTTAAAAATTGATCATAATTTATCAAATTAATTACCATGTCTCTTGAATAATATAAAATAAATCTTAAAAGACATGATAGTTTTTATTAATGATTTTTGAAGAGATGTTGAAAATGTGAATAAAACTGGATAAAAACTGTGCTGTGTTGAGCATTTTCGAAATGATAAATTTAAGAGATATATTAAAAACAAATAGGAATTTTAAGAAGACATTTTACAGCATTCATACCTCCCTATTGTATGTTATAAAATTAGGAAGCTTTAATTTTTCAGTTTTTTAAAGCTTTAAAACAAAATTATAGTATTATAATATAGCATTTGGACCGAATTTCGCCTTCGGACCCTTAGAGGCATTTTAAGAAATAAATAGTGTCTTAAGTCTCCTCACTACAACGCTTGACTAAATAAATATTTATACACAAATAAAAATATATAGTTCGGCAAAGCATAGGTAAATGCATTTGCGCATACTTTGAAGGAGATAAAAGCTTTAAGATTTCTATTTTCAATTTTTGAAGTAATGATTGGCATTAAATACAAAAACTTCTATTAACCGAATTAGGAAGGATGAGCCGTATTTATAATTATTAATATTTATGTAATTTTTAAGATTAAGTGCAAAAGTACATAGAATGTTTAGAATATAACAAAACGGTAATAAAATAAAACGCAATATATAAATAAATATACAATAAAATAATAAGTTAAAAGTATTCTTTTTTTAAAATATAAGGCCAGCATTTTTTCCCTCACTCTATTTCTTTCCATTATCTTCTATTGATCCGCCATTTTAATTTGTACGAAAACCTCTGGCAAACTATTTGTCATCACTTTTAATATTGTACTTAATTTTTTTTAAATTCATTCGGTTTTATTCGGTTTAATGTAATAAGGTTCGTAGAGTTTCGGTTTACAGAGATTTGCTGCACTATTGAAGTTTCGTTTTATTTACATTTGGATGTTAATTTTGTATGTAAAAATAATAAATTTTCAAAAATAGTATTATTTGGCGAATATCTGCCTTTAAGAGTCGATATACTAACCCAGCCAGGATTGATGGATTTTTTCGGGCGTAAAAATCGTAAGTATGGCTTCCTTCGGAAGGGAAGTAAAGCCTGGGTCCCGTGTCGTACGTAGATTTACGGCACGAAAAAGAATCTCAAGCCTGAAAGAAGAGACCTCTGAGCAAAATTTGTCGGCCGTTTTACGCCCTGAATTGAATGGGACGCTGATGACCTGAGATGTTAAAGAGCGTCCGTAAATAAAAAAATAAAAAAGAGTCCATATATTATGAGAAAATGACTTTAGGGTGAAGATGTTGAAGTTTTTATTTATTTTTTCCCCCGCCTTTCTCATAATATCAGACAAATAGCTAAATATGTATATAATTTCCTTCCAATTTAGTACACTTTATGCATTATTTATTTATTTTATTTTTAGAGGCTTTAACACCTCTTTAAACTTAGCATTTTCTCTTCAATATACCATAGAAATTGACAACAAAAAGGCGAGATTAGCTGTACAACATTTTAAATTGTTGGTCGTTGTTTTTTTTTTTTTTTTTTTTTTTGCAAAGAAAACTAAAATAATCAACAGCTCATATTGCTATAGGATTTTTGGTGCACGCCTGCGCAATGCAAGTCACTTTCACAAAGCACAGTTTTCACTTTGTATGGGCACAATCATTCAATCTTGAGATCACAAGTAGTACCACTATTAAAGTTATATCTTCTTATATAAAATCAAAGAAACGAGATTGTTCCGAAATGTTGTATAGGTTGTCCCATAATGAATATTATAAATAAAACAAAAATTTTAATATTAAGTCACATGAAGCACAAACACTGCTATTGGTATTAGGTTCTTTACGACTTCGTTTGCTTCACTCCTTTGGCAAAATTTTTCAGCGACTTTAAAGTTCAGACCTACGTCTAACTTCTGCCTTGAGCTGATAGTTCGTGGATTGTCCATTTAAACATAAGATTGTACATACTCCCACAAAATATAGTCACATGGTGTCAAATCGCACGATCTCTATGGCAATTTTGATGACCCTTGAGGGAGGTAAATGTTCGATGCTGTAAATGGTCCTTTGGCTTCGGTTTTTGTGTTAGTTCGATCTTAAAAGAACGCAAATCTTTTGTTAAAATTCCCTGCAAACTGCTTCTCGAAATGGTTGATTGTTGACAAAGGCGGCGAATCGACTTCACTGGGCTCTTAGCAACGCTAAGCAACATTCCCCACCGATCGACGAGAACGTCCAGGTGATTTGATTCTGTCTTCAGATTTCCTTACCGGTATCTACACTGTTGACACGTTAGGCGCATTCGTCTACCAAAAATGACACGAAGTCTTCGAACGCTATCTGCCTAACTTTCACCGTACAAGGCACTCTCAAAATCTGGAAGCGCTGGTCCTTCGTGTGTCGCTGCATTTTAGCTGATAACAATATACCGTTAATACAAACAGATGACTGTCTGTTAAATTTCAGTCCCGGCAACCTAACTAACGGACAGAGGTGCTCATGTTAAAAATCGTGTTCATTATGGGACACCTATATAATAAGATAGATCAGAAAATTACAATTTTGTAACTGTTATCACGCGACTGAAATCCTGTTTACTTGCCAACTGTTCTCTTACACGTCCTGCGCCATTGGCGGGTATCTGTATCCCATGTTTACCAGCTTTGTTTTCTTACATGTCATTTTTTTAGAGGCTTTCTTCACTGGAAAAACATTTATATTGATACTCCGCTTCTTCCGGATAAACTACAAATTTTTGCAGTCCCGGTCATATGTAATACCTTTCTAGTTTTATGAAGCCACCCCTATGTTATAGTAAAAACATGGGTGTGTGGCTCAATAACTGTCTCTGATGCAACGCCTCCATTATTATAGCATTCATACATCCCTTTGGTACATTAGTAAGAGTTAGTAAAATGAACGCTGGAAAAAAAACTTCAATTCTGAATTGGCGACAGCGCATTAGTCTTCTTCCTGATCGCTTGTTACTGTTCTTCCCTGTCTGTAGCCTTGGACATTGATTACCTAACTTCCCACTCCTCTATTCCCTCCCTCCATCCTAGAAAACATTGTTGCCATGTTTTCCCATTTACATTCACATGAAGAACGTAAGGTTTATAATGATTAGGTAGTATAAAATGTATCTAAATGTTCATAAATTGGAATATTATTTCTACTTAGTTTTAATTGATGTCACAAGTTGTATTACACCATAAATGTTGTATTCATAGAAGTTAAAGGAACACTGTAGCAAGTGAAGTGTGTTTAGTGCCTTTAACACAAGTAGAGAGTATTCACTTTGTATTGTTACGTAAACAATAATGTACATAGATATTCAACCTGTACCGGGTTGTGACAAAGCACTCTGCTTCAGTTGCACGTGAAACTCGTTCTGTAAGTGTTTATTTAATCGTAGCAGCACTTAATTTCCTCTTAGAACACACAAGTTTTATTCGCATGCTTCGAGTTAAAATTTCTCACCCAATTAGCACTTCATACTAAGATATAGTAGTGATTCAATGTTTAAATCCATTATCTGAATTTTACTCCCTTTAAAATTCGAAGCTCTTAAGAAGCATGTGACCTTATAAAGTTCGCCTATTAAGTATAATATAATATTTACTTATGGCATGTTTCATTTATTGCATTTTAGAAAAATTAGATACTTTCACAAATAACTATGCACTTTATGCATTTGTATTTTTATAAAATAATGCACATTGAAAAATATATTTAAAATAACTCTTTGCAATCTAATTTTAATGCTTAAGAAATAAAATACAATCCAAATATTTACCAAGATCTCTTTGGAACTTCTCCAAGAACTTTGCTTAATAACAGCCCTACACTTCAATATTTGCAAATGTTATAAATTAAAACCAGAGAAAATACCTTCACTGGAAGTTATTTCTGATTTTTAAGCTTTTATTTAAATACAAGGTTCATATTAGTTAACATTAACGTAATCAACGTGTAATATTAGCTGGTTAAGTTTAAATGGATCTCTCTTTGTTTATAAAATTAACAGAAAGAATATCACATAATTTAGGCCTAAGAATTCAGAAAATGTGTTTATTTATTAAAAATATATTGCTTCTTAAATCGATTGCCATGTTCCATGAATTCCTGGACCACTATAAGTCACATAATTGGATCTTATAAGGTAAGTTAAATCATTTATATTCTGAAAAGGTCCTTATAGAAATGCTGTGTTAATTGTAAACTTTAAATTGCATTGGAAGTTCCAGAGAAATCCTTTACTTAAAAAAATTTAAATTAATCAATAGTTTTCAAATAACTTCATTAAATAAAAATAATACAACTTCTATATTGCGACGATTATGAAGATTTATTTATGTTACAGTGTTGCCACGTTTTGTTTCTTGTCCCACAGGCACTCCTCGAGGTAAGGCAGGATGATGAGATGTTTGGCATAGTTACGTTCTAGGTGAGGATGATAGCCTAGTCAAAATATCTAACTATATCTCCCACCCTGGGCACAGGTAAATAATCAGTCATTTAGTGAAACTGGCCCTAAACCCTTTTTTAATTTAATTTCTTAGTATATAGTTCAGGTATTCAGTTTAATCATGCACGTAAGAAGAAAATTATTCTTCGTTCCAAAGCGCACATACTTAAACATGTAAATGCTATCTATTTTTTTTTTATTATAAACAAATAAGGAACCAAATTGTTTTTAGAATTTCATTTATGTTCAGAGGCGATTCTATAGCTAGGATCCCAAACTATTGTATATAAAAATGCATATTACAATTATATGATTGCTTGCCAAATCAACGATGCAAAACAGAACCTTCTCTAGATCTAAACTTAAAATAGTTTCCTTCAATATCCAAACACACATGTATACGTTTGTCAACCTCTTGAAACTGCAACAAGATCAAAAAAAAAAAAAGTTAGGAGGTGTTAGATTGGGAGATTAGACTGTCAAAGGTTTTGGAAGCCTTTTCACTCATGTTAAGTAATCTTAAAATCGACTAATGAAATGAACAAGATTTGAATTTTGACCAATCACAGCCGGATTACGCAGTAAGTTATCCCAAAAAAATTATCAAATCCGTTTTATCATGCGATGTGCATTTGTCTTGTGGTCAGTGTAGTCAACTATAATAATTCATCTACGAGTAATGCACACCACAGATTTTCTGTGAATGTAATAGTTTTTCATACATACAGTGTTTTATCTGTAAAATAGCTGACTTCTTAAATACATGCGAATGCTTTTGCCTTTTTGCTGCTTTACAAAATACGAAATATGGGAAATCAGTCGCTTTGGAAAGCTTTTATAACTTTTTACACGTTGTTTTCTGCTTATTCAAGTAATTTCGGACTCCTGGGTATTAAATAAGAAGGTTTCCTTTTGTCTGTTACTTTTTAACATATTTCTGGATTCAACACTTCGATGTTACCCAAATTCAGTCCGAAATGCCGTCTGGCATGCTTTAAATGGACATGTTTGCCAGTCACCGACTGTCGAGTCACAACTGCCAAAATGCGGTGACGCGAGACGAGTTCATTATATCGCATTGGCTTCCATGCCGTTTTGCATCGTTGAAAATGTATGTATATAAATTTTCAAGCCTTTATTTATTAGCATAATTTTTATTGCAAATATTTTGTATCTCTAGCTATGGAATCGACCTGTAGTTATTCAAATTTACTTCGATTGGAATTCATAAGGACAAAAGCATTGAGTACAAACATTCGAAATTGATGAATTTCTCGCAAAAAATAATAAACTGTTTTAAGATGCAATAGTTTAAAAGTATTGTTATTCAAACGTTCATCAGTATTTTTAATGTGTCATGAATTTGAGACATGCTTAAGTCTGTAATGTTTCTCTTTTTATTCTGTAGCGTTAGCATAAACATTTTATTTATCTTTAGAAAAAAGGAGCAAAATATGTGCCGAAAAGTGGGCAAGCTTGTGTGTTTATTAAATACAGCAATGATTTTAAAGTGAGAGAAGTTTAAGGATTTGATAGCTGTACTGTTCCTGAAATTCAATTAGGTGAATATTTTCCGCCTGGGAGAGAATTCATGATATAGATTTTTGTGATGAGCTCTTTTATTGAGGTTATTTTTGCGTGGCACTGGTCTACACTACTTATGGTCTTTTTACCCTTCACAGCGCATTCGGCTTTCAATTTAAAAGTTTGCAAGAAAGCTTCATGACCTAGGTATATTTTTTGTTTGACCCCCGTTTTAACTACTGAGGCACCACAGGCGGTGGACACTGATTATACATGAGATGAAATGATAAATTGGGAAAGGAATTTTTTAAGAAAGGATACGTTCCAGGTTTAAGTTTAGGGTACCTTTCCGGAATTTGCCATTTACGACACCAAGGTGTATAACATTCCCTAAATAATGAGCAACTGCCGCTATTGACTAATCTTACCTTTCCGAAATTTATTCCCGAAAGTCCCATGGACCTTCTGATCGATCTTTGCTCTGTTAAAACATGTAATTTTCTGTATAAATTGTTCTCTCAGAAGGAAAAGGAAATATCTGTAAAATGTCTATTGAATATTGCTGTACTTTCTGAACTTTAAACATACAACGAACAACCCTTTCTTCGATCATGAATATATCTGTCAAGATGCTTTTATTTAGTGTATATTTACACAAGAATACCAAGCTCACACTGCTGAACCTAATTAGATCACCACACAAACCTATTTACTTTCTTTAGCTTCCTTCCTTTAACTTACATTACCAGCTATGAACTGACGCGGAGATTAAGCATGATAGGAGCCGGTGAGAGCTCGCCAACATTGATATGCATATTGCATACGACTGTGCCGCACTAAAACCACTCCTATTACAAACAATAGAGACGATGTTTCCTGTGATATACAATTTCCATGCAATAATTGTGGCAAAAATCGATTTTAGAGAAATAGTCTGATATAAAATGTGCTATCTCTGTTATTCTTGAATATTCTTGTCCGTAAGAGACCGTGCAGAAACCAGTGTTAAATAAAGAACACTTCTTTCCGATGACAAATATATCTTTGATACACTGTTTTAAATTTGATTTCGGTATATTATTGGTAGATGTAATTTCGTTGCACTTTTTACCATTTCTCTTATTTTTATGTTCCAATAAAAGCAAAATTAAAATAATACACGTATTCATTCCAGGGTGGTATAATAAGTAGCTTGTTTCCCACACTAATAGATGGCAACAGCTTCTATTAGTGTGTATAGAATGAGACATTTATAGTGTCGCGGTCATTTTCTTCCGAAACGAAAGGGAATATCAAAAAATGCTTCATGTAACATTTGAAGTGCTCTTAGGGGGACATAAGATAGTGACCTTCACTCATCCTTGAAATGCTATTCTCAATGTCATTTCAAGGTAAAAGTGATTTTTTTTTCCAAATCGAATACGGTACTTTCTTTTCCGGGGATGGAAAGAGCATTAATTTTCAGTATAAAAGTTCTAGTACATCTATGCGATGTGATATTGGACAAACAACAAATGTTTTTTACTTACATTCACTTTACTAGCATCAATTTACGTATGTTGGAAAAGTTTCGTTTTGAATTTGTAGTAGAGTCGTTGGATAAATTCAAAACGCTTCTGCAAATCATCCCCACGAAGGAAGGGCTTGATGTAGGCTAATGTGATATGAATGGTATTTGTGACACTTAATGTCTTCTTTGAGAGATTCCTGAATCACGTTCCAGTTGACGGGAATTCGGCGAGGATTAGCGACAACTGCAGCTAATACAGCGACTTCCGAATTGTTCCCAGTAGCACTTCTCGTTCGATGATGTTTTCTTGTTGTGACACCTCCCGTTTCGGAGAGTAAGTTTACACGTCGTTGAAAGTTTCTAACAGATAACTGCCTCCTTTCAGGTTATCGATCTCCGCATAAGTTACAAGCTGCTCTAGAGCTCTTATGAGCTTCTCAATAAATGTAAACCATATCGATCCTCTCCTTGATCTTGTATCGAACAATGATTGAAAAAAGAAGTGAAACTGACTGAGAACAACATCTTTTTAGGTTTGAATGGGCAATGATGAGTATCGTTTGTGTACCGATGTCAACAAACGGGCTTCTGTGTGTTAACAAATTAGTTTCCTTCATAGCAAAAATAAAATAAAACAGACAGAAGTGAAAGTAAGTGAAAAATATTTGCTGTCTTATTTGTGCAATATCACATTACTTATCACCCCTATCTGATAGATGTACTAGAACTTTTATACTGAAAATTGAATGCTCTTTCCATCCCCGGAAATGAAAACCCATTCCATTTGAAAAAATCGCTTTGACCGTGAAATGACATTGAGAATGGCATTTCAAGGACGAATTAAGGTCGCTATTTTATGTCCTCCTAAGAGCACTTCAAATGTTGTCTGAAGCACTTTTTTTTTAATTTTCCCCTTCTTTTCAGAGGAAAATAGCCGCAACACTATAAATACCTGGCTCTGTGAAATGCAAATAAAGTCTACTTTATATGTATCAATGTTCTATGGTCACAAGTTATTCTCATGTTAAAGCATTGTTTTGACAGTTTTTTAAACACGAGCATTCCAAGTGCTGATGCATGCCCTTCCTATGACCCACTCGACTATAGGTAAACGAGTTCAAGCACGGTGGAACAAATATCAAAGACTTGCCACGTCCTGCAGCTCCAAAATCAGCTGAGATGAAAGTCGTCGATAAAATGCATGATACTGTTTTGGCTGAGAGACGATTGAAAGTACGCAAAAGCTTGCAGATGCCAAGGATATTTCAACCGAGTTCATTTTTTTATTTTCCATAATGTATTATACATGAAAAAACTTTGCGCAAGATGGATGCTACATCTGCTCACTCTGGAGAAAAAGTGAAATCGAATACAAACATCTCAGGTGACTGTTTGGAAATGTTTAAGATGAATCCAACCAATTTTGACAGCGTTTTGCTACTAAGGAACAAACATCGATGCATTATTGTACACCATAAATGGAACAGCAGTCTAAATACAAAGGTGAACCGGCTCAGAAAAAGTCGAAATACGTTTCATCCGCAGGAAAGGCGATTCCTTCAATTTTTGGGACGCAAAAAAGTATTTTCTCTAACGATTACTTGGAGAAGGCGAAAACTCATTACTGGAGAAAGTTAGACATCAATTTTGGAGAGACTGAAGCCAGCTATCGTGAAAAAACATTCGGATATGGTAAAAAAGAAGATAAACCTGTATTTAAGGCCCTCGGAGAAATCCACTTCCAAAGAACCAGGAGTTGGGGCGAATGCTTTGAACTGCAAGGGGGTTATATCTAACAAAATTAGGTTGCAAAACTGAACTTGTTTTCTTTAATATCAAATAAATTACATATCAAACTTCCCTTTTAAAAAATCCCATAAAATTATAGGTTTTCAAAAACAGAAATTGAGGGGATCTCTTAAAGACTCCACAGGTACAATATAGTGGTTTTCATAAAAATGAAAATGAAAGATTATAATGGTTTTATTAAACAGCATTTTGAAAATCCAGTTTAATAAAAACATATTGATATGATAACCACTTTTATAAATAATTAAGGGGTGATTATTGGAATATATATTTTAATGTTTTATTTATTGTCTGTTGATTGCATTGGTCTTCTTGTTACATCTGTGTCGGTTCCGGTAATGTAGTAGTGGTAACCATACCTGCCTCGTAGATCCAAGATTGTGGGTGCAATTCCGGCCATGGTCGATGGTTTTTTTCGGGAAAATCCTCTGTATGGCTTACTTCGGAAGGGAAGTAAAGCTTGGGCCCGGTGTCGTAGATTTACAGCACGTAAAAGAACCTCGAGCCTGAAAGAAGAGGCCTCTGAGCAAAATTTATCGGCTAATTCACGCCCTGAATTGAATGGGACACTGATGACCTGAGATGTTAAAGAGCTCGTAAATGAACCAAATAAACACAATCGGACATAAATACTGTAGATATAAGTCTGTAATTATGAATGAAATGAAGTGAAATAAATTGAAGATGACACAAATGAGCTCGGAGACCTTGGCGCCTTAAAGCTATCTGGCATTCATCTTCTCAGGGTATGGAAAATCTTAGAAAAACCCTTACCCAGACAGCTTGACCTCACCAGGATTCGAACCCAGGACCTCTGGATTAGTAATGGCAAACGCTACCACTAGACCATGGAGGAGGTATACATATATTCTTTCAACAGATTAAAGCGTATTTTGTTACAGTGCTCAAGTGACCTTTTTCCAAAGAGCGTAATTTTTTTTTCAAAATTGAAATAAATCAGAATTTTATTATTATTATTATTATTATTATTATTATTATTATTATTATTATTGATACTTAAATCTAAAAAGGGCACACACAAAGTAATGGAAACATTAAGTTATTATAAAAATCTTTACATGAAGTTTACGCGAATTTCTTTCATTACAATTCATGTCAATTCCTTTCTTTGGTGTTATGAAAACAGAAAGTGTTTGAATATCATGCACTTTTGCAGGTTTAACGGGGTATATATAGGGCCAAATTCAGAGATATATTTCATTCTAGATTCCATTACAATCATGTTTGAACTAATACGTAGGTTTCTGTTCTGGAATACAGAAACGTATCATTCTTTGAAAACTTAACCTGAATCTATAAGATATTATTTTTATTAATTGTTTGTTTTTGTTCATATTGTTTCATTCTTCTGTGAACTGATTTATTATATTCCTATTCATAAAAACATTAAAATGCAATGGATTAGTATGGCTTTGTACCATAACCTCCAAATATCGTTTAGCAGTACCGATGGTTTCCATCTGCTTCAGCCCAGATTTAAAAAGTTCAAAATTCCATTCACATTGGTTAAAAGAATGTCGCCAGACTGAAAGAATGTGACAATAAGACAATATTACATAAAACTTTCAGGCAACCACGTATTAAATGAAACCATGATGTGTTTCTGCTCCCCGCAAGCATCGAACAGAATAAAACATTGCGCAAATATCGTGCTATTATTCATCTCTTTTTTAGATTATCATTCAAAAATGAAATAATGGAATAATGGAATTAGCTCGTTTCTGTCCCTGCTCTTCCAAGAAGCTGTTCAATAAACAATAAATTCTCTTATTCATTTTTTTTTTACCCAAAAGGCATGAGGGTTACATTGGGTTTGATATTCAAGGGACGCGAAATGACTGTTTCTGGAGAGGTATGCAAGTTGAGACATGTTCAATTCTGCTTACAGCAAAATGGAGGTGACACTCGACGAACAATGTGCTGCTCTGAAAATTTGCTTTTGTCAGTTGAGTTCTATGCAATATTACAGGAGGACTTGGAGAGTTCTTTCTTCATTTAGCATAGCTCGAAGATGATTTAAAATGTTTAAAGAGAAGGGACAATCACGAACGTAAACGTGATTCCAGCAGTTTCACTCCTCATACCTTCTCGATTTAAAAATAGAGAGAGAATAAAGCGACCTATTCTAACATTTCGCATAATTATATGTGCTTTCTGTTTTGAACTAATTACACAACACAAGGTGATTTCAACATTAACTACAACACATCAGAAGTACTACAGTGGGTGTATATTAGGAAAATTAACTTTTAAAAACTATGCTGGTGTACTTACAGAAATACCATTTGTACATCATTTTATGTAAATGCAATAATGCACCTTACTATACGTTGGAATGGCGCCATAGAAAACCGACTAGTAACCACACCAATCGCTTCAATATAACTGGAGCTAACTGCATTAGCAACTAATAGTTAATAATCCAAAAATGTTGATTTTTGTAGCTACAGACTATAAAACAAGTAGAAAATCTATATACCAATAAACATAACATTTAAAAAATTGTTGCACCTCTACGAATTGTCAAATAAGATATTTAGCAAGCTGGCAATTCTCTCCGGCTCGCTCATCGTTCTTAGTTGCTATGGAAACGGGCAGCCAATCGGCACACATTTCTCCCCGCTCTAGATGCTGCAGAACGATTCTCCTTTTTGGCTGTATTTGCTACTTCGGAGCATATAGCAAAGTGTCTACCGTTGCCATAGCAATCGACATGGTAATCAAATTCATTCTGACAGGATTGGGTTGTACCAAAGGATACAGGTGTAAGAAGCTTTTAACAGTAAATTCGTATGTCAGTACTCAAAAAGTTTAAATTTGAGTTAAAAACCATTATATTAATACTTAGGCATATACTGGATAAACATTTGTGACCTGCTGACTTGAAAAGCCGGCCCTGTTCCAGTTCTTCATTATTGGTACCATTAAAGACGAATTTTCTTATAAAGATTGTTGATGGCGGTTTAGGCAACGAGATATCAATCCAGCATCATTAAGTCAAGAAAACGCTGCATCTTTGTTCGTTTCTCTACAAAAATTAGACAAATGCAGGCAATTTCAGATGAATTCGGAAGGAAAAATACACCTCACAATTTTTATTTTAATATATTTTCGTACTACTACAGAATGCGAAGACCAATGTTTATGTTGAATATGTCATCCGTAGGTGTAATAGTTTTCATGAAAAATTCTCGTCAAAGTTGTTGAATTTATTGAAATTGTCTTTACTTATACAGACATAGCTCTCAAATCCCTTAAAATACAAACGTGAACAATAAATAATTTAAAACTTCATCTTACTGAATATAACAACTTTTAAAAAGGCATTAATTTGTAATATTATGATAAATAGGTTTATGCACATTTGAACGGTTCCTTATAAAGCTGTATAAAATAAAAGTTTTTCATGTCTACATGCTGCCTTGTACACCGAGAATTATCAATCACACAGCCAGCACTCTCAAGTCAAAGTAGTTCAATTTACTTCTCGCTCTGCCCAGCAACTGTCAAGACCAGCGTGTTACAAATATAAGTTAACGAAAGTATTTTTCTGGGGCTGTTCTTGACAGAACATCAAAATAATATTGCTATTCTTTCCATGTTTTATATTTTACTGTTTTCTTTGAGAAAGTTAGTCAAATATGAATTAATTGGTTTATGACCATGTTGGAAAATGTTAATAATATGGCACATATACTTTTAGCATGTGTGCTATCAGCTGTAATATATATTATTCTTTAAATGGCAAGCATTACTTATTCTTTTCGGGTTTGTAATCGTACATCTCTTGACTCTGTTTGTAATTTTTTTCAATGCAATACTAATTTTTATGATTCGTTAGTGTCCAATTTCAGCAATTTTGGTCATAACTGGAATTATACTAATTTAAAACGTAAAAATTAATATAATTAGAGAATTGCTTGATAAAATCTGGTGCCCCTTAATACTTCATAGTTTTAATTCCATTCACTTTAATTATCCCAGATCAGGTAAAAATCGCCCCAGTGGTCAATAAGAATAATATTATTCACAGCTGTAGCCCAAATCGTATTTATAAATGTATGTATATATGTTAAATATTTGGGAATATTTATTAATCAACAGCTAAAATGGAATAAACACATTGAGTATATGTGTAACAGTTTGCGAACGACAATATGTACCATTTATCTTGCTTATCCAAAATAACGGTTTTTCGGCGTTAAATGAAAAGTTCCTTCAAACAAAATATTTTTAACATCGTGGGATAATTCTTACTGAAGGTGTAATTATTTGAATCTCCATTAGTGTAGGAGATACGGATAGGACCTCGTGTTTTTAAATGGCACCATGCACATATTATTCAATAATACACTAGAGCTATTCATAAATGCATTACACTGTACCATTTTTGTCTAGAAAACTGTAGTACAGTTCTGGGTTTTGTGTATTTCCGATTCATGTAAGCACAGGTGACCTGAGAGGAAGGTGGGGGTAGGTAACCCTCTCCCTCACCCCTCAAATTGTCGTTGCTTTAGTGTACTGTAGTCATTCATTAGACTAAGTACTACACTGAGCTATTGTGACTGCAATTTTTCTTCAAGATGTACTCGTACATGCATGAGGAGAAAGTAGAAATGTTGCTGATCTACGGAGAATGCAGGTTGGCAGATGATTTATTCGATTCGAGCTAAATAATTTGGTGAAACAAAAGCACTGTAGTGCTATTAAATAAAAGAAGGCATTCATTTATCATTTCCATATCTATGGTTTTCTTGACTAAAATGTCATAGGGTGATATGTTTCTGAATAACTCTTGGAGAGGGTAAGTGCATTATTGAATAAAATGTACATGGTGTCATTAAAAAAAAAGTTCTATCCCGTATCTCCTATATTAATGGAGATACAAAAAATCTATCAGCAAAAACTCCCCCAAGACGTTAAATTCCTTGAAATAGTATTTCATTTGACGCATTAGGAAAAAGTTATTTGGGTGAGTAAATAAATGGAACATCTGGTGTAAATTCGTAGCCTTTCGTGATTATCTGCCTACCGAATTATTCGCTTAGTAGTTATATAACATGAAATCATTGCTTGGAGTGGCATTTAGAAGACTAGTCTTTAATCCACCATTCTTTTTACAAAAGCGTATATTAAAATGTTGTTTATACAAAACTTTGAACTTTCCAACAACGTTTATTTTTATATTTTATTTTACATTTCATGTTTTAAAAATGGAAAATGTTTTCACACAGGAACTGCTTATTTTTTCACAAGAATAGCGAATACTTTAAATCCTATCCCTAATGGTGTAACATCAGATGTTATGAATGCTTATATTATACAAATGAGCCCAAATGTTTTACAACTGCAGGCCTGAAACATGAAGAAAGTTTGGATCTAAGTTATTAAATACACTGTATACATGAAAAGAGTATGTTTTTGCCTTCTGCCTAAAACGCAAGGGAGTTTGACCTTGCTTTGCAATCAAGTAGGTGGTGATGTTCACAGTGTTATCCACATAGGGTACACGAACATTGAAGTGACACATGAAATCCTCTTTGGTTGTAGATTCTGAGATAAGAATATGCTGCCGTTTTGGTATACGCGTGTCGCAATGGGACATTTAGTTCCTTCCATTCTTCTCTTTTCATTGCTGGCGTATGATTAAAGTCTTGATCTATTGCCTTTGCCTTTTTCTCCCTTTCTTTTATGCCTCCCTTTCTCATAAGATATACTATTGCTACTTCCTTGATGAAGAAGCCTGTGGTGATCAGCTGATAAACAAGTCTAGTCTTTGTCGTTCGGAATAGTCGAAGAGTTCTATATACCAAGTCTACCGTCACGGGTGGCTAAGGTCGCTAAGGTGCGGACTCGTGAGCGGGAGGTCTGGGGTTCGAATCCCTCCAGGACTGTACTCACTGACTGAGGTTTTTTCCGGGTTTTCCTCATTCCTCATAACTGGCAAATGCCAGGGAGGTACCGTAAACTTAGGCCTGGAACGAACCTTCCTAAAAAAATTCTTTCCTAATATATCATTTCAACTCATGTATCATCACTGCCCACCGTCTGTGGTGCCTATGTAATAAAAACGGGCTTTAAACACTACGCAACAAAAAAGTACCTAGTCTAGCTATAAGTTCTGTTAGAAACTTTTGATAGGTACTGCATTAAATGTTCGGGGGGGGGGGATCAGATAACGCTCTTACTGCTACACACTACCTTATTCATTGTTGACTTCAGCTGAGTGTACACTTAAAGACTTAATCATAGGGAGACAACCATGATGCTGTGATAGCCCTACATAGGGTCGGAAAATCGTCACCTCAGATTTTTCAGACTCTTAAAATCAGCAGGACATTTGTGTACCGCACCATTAAGCGCTTTAATGAAACGTGTACGATTGCTGACCGATCAAGACCGAGGCGTCCGCGCTCTGTGAGGACCAGGAAAGTGGTGAAAGCAGTGGCGGCTCGTATTAGGAGAAATCCAGTGCGGAAACAAACTGATGGCTCGTGAGAGGAACATTTCCAGGAGATCAATATCCATATTGCTCAGACAACAACTTGGGCTGTAGGCTTATTGGGGGGTACTAAATATTTCTTAATTGCAACACTTAAGTAACAGAGAGAGTTGAAATGCAAACGCCTACTTCACCATTACAGTTACAACAGGACCAGAAATATTCTTTTTACGGATGAAAAAATCTTTACAGTTTAAGAGAGTTACAACCGCCAGAATGTATGCCAGGACTAATTTCTGACGAAGCTCGTGAGACTGTCGCAAAGATCCAGAGGAACCACCATCCCGCCTCAGTGATGGGGAGGGGAGAGTGAGATGCTGTCACAAAGCTGTGTTTCTGTCAAAAATGGATTAAATACAACGGCCAGAATATATGAAATAAACATCCTTGAGCCTGTGGTGAAATACCTGAACACCGCTTTGTTCAAGATGGGTACTGGACCTTCCAGCAAGAATCTGCACCAGCACACAATTTTAGCGTAAGAAAATGTTCCGGTTTTTATTGCTACCAAGACTGGCCCTCTAGCAGCCCTGGACTCAACTCTTGGATTACATGTTGCTTCTATTACCTCTAAGAAAGAGCACCTCAGTATTGGGTCTCTCAAGCGATCCCTGGAGTTAGCAGAGGAGACATGCGTGCTTCTATTGATGAATGGCCTGATAATCTTACGTTCTGTATCAAGGCAAATGGGGATATTTTGAACAATGGTTTGTGCATTTAGCACAGAATACATATGAATACCATTTGCCATAGTTAAAATAAAAAGCAGTAAAGTACATTGTTGCCATTGTAAAAACGTTGTAACAGAGCTTATAGCTAAACTAGGTAGGCAAGCTACTTTCACTGCCCCCAGTCTACTTGGATTTGTGGGAACAAGGTTGTTTCAAATTTTACTGATTGCATAGCATGCAGTCGGGTCAATATTGATATGAAATAGGCTCAAGGCTGTGTCAAGTGATAATTTGTCGATGTTCTTAATGTCCAATGTGCCTTTAATGGTTGCTGTACATCTTTCTTCTATATACTTCATGGTAAGAATTTACCAAATCTAATTCAACATTTCCACAGTGGAAGTTTACTTGGAGGTGTTTCCTCCTCCCTGAATTTCATTATTTTTGTTTTGTTGGTATTTATATCTGTCTCGTTTCCTTGCGACCATTTGTAAGCTTGTTCAGTCCTTCTTGCCGGATCGGTGTGCTTTTTAATTTATGTAACGATATAATGATATAGACTAAAGTTGAGTATATTTATGAAGTACATAGCTTTAGTTTAATTAACACTAAAACGCCCGAGCTTCAAGTGCCCCTAAGTGCCCGTTAGCGGTCAAGCTTTCTTATGCATTTTTAATAATTTTTTTCACTGAAGGCTGTGGATTGTTTTTCTTGTGGCCTTATCGCCTTCTAGCCTACTGTTATAGTATAGAGGAAACAATTTTGCTTCTCAATTGCAAGCCAAGTTCGAATCCAGCTTGAATCGAGCTTCTGGTTTGAGATATTTTTATGTTCATGGTATTTGCTCACGTATCTCGTATGTTTAGCGTTTTGTGTCCCCAGGTCACTTCCCTATTCATTTAATTTGTTTATAATTCAATGATGCATTGACACATTTGTTCGTTTATTCTTTTGTTCATCTTTTATGCGTCATCTGAAGATCGTCTTTAATAAAAAAGTTATTTATTTTTTATTTCAAGATTAGGTGCATGTCTTCAGGAAAATAAGAAATGTTTTATTATACGAATTGGGTTTGCAGATGCTATATAGTAACAAATTATTTGTACAAAAAAGGCATACGTTATACATATACGGTTTATATCTGTACAGAAAGCTGTTACATTGAAATATTCTCAGAGATATTGGTATGATCCTTTTTGCAGAGTTTTTGCTTATACAAGAACCACATATAATTTTTTACATGTAGAACTTTTTTTTTTTTTTTTTTTTTTTTTTTTTTTTTTTTTTTTTTTTTGCACAACCCTATTTGAGATATTTTGCGTTTAGCGGCCTTAGATTTTCCTTCGTCCCTATAATCAGTCATGAGCGATGGTGGCAGTAGTCGTCATCATCTTAACACTGATACAGGAGATGATAAACATTGTTGTCCATTGATGGATTATTGTCGATAACACCTGTAGAAACGTGGGTAAGAAAGCGGTCAGTTGACCTCCTCTGGAAACCTAAATTTCCTTTTATTTTAAAAAGTTACGTCAATATTAATAAATATAATAATAATAATAGTAATAATAATAATAATTTTGTGAGCTAAACGTCATGAAAGGGATTAAAACCATAGAAAATACTTCCATAAACAGTGAAAATATGAGCGTGTGAAAATTAAAAGCGGTCAACTGGCCGTCATTAGGCGTTCTAGTGTTAAAATATGCGTGTATATAACACGTAGTATTTTCCCGATTAGTGACTTCTGTGCTTTATGATACAATAAGCACTTTATGTACTTATAGTTTTTCAATATAAGTCTGATAAATATTTATTGTAACTATCATTTCTAAACAAAAACATTTAACTGTACTACATGCGTACAAGAGCTCTTGCTCAGTCGGGGGGGGGGGGGAGTTGGCTATTAATATTTGTATGAATAAATTAAAATTGAAATCGAAATCGATTGGCCATAAGCCGTTCGGTTTGTTCTGTTGTGATGAGGCCTGCTTACAAACGGGTTTTGCTCACTTATAACTAGTTTTCTATGTTTATAAGAGACAGAGCAGCTTTATGCTTGTCTCTCATTTGACTCTTTTAGCAGAAAATAAACTGGAAGAAATTATTTAAACTCGAGTGTTTACGGAATTTTTAAGCTCTTTGCTGAACCATAAGTTCCTAATTGTTGCACACTACAGTCTGAAACATAATTGAAGTCTTAATGTGCAGTAAATTGAGTTAATTCATCATAGTGAATAAATGATTCCACATGAATGTTAACAGAAAGCTGGAAAAAGTTGAAACACAGGTAAGTAGAATATGCAATATAAGAATGAATTTTATGATATTAAAACACTTACATTTGACCCCCCCCCCCTTTTTGCCAAAATTAAAGTTTGTATCTGAACCTATTGATAAGTTGCGTTCTCTTTTCAATAAAAAACACATTTTTTTTACACATTGCAGTGCAAATAATAAACGTTATGTAAAATGGTTCGATAATTCAGGTAACCAAGAAGTGTAAATCTAGCAAATAATGCAGCAATATGCATTTTACACTGTGTCTCAAATAGCTATTAATATGAAATTGAGAGGTATTAAGAAAACTTAACTAAAGATGGTCTGTAAATTTTAATACTCTAATGTACGCAAAAAGTTTTTATATATTTCAAAAAAAAAATTAAAAAACTGAAAACACTGTGACAAAATAATGCATTTTTATTATAAACTATTGATGGAATTTGAATGATTTTTTTTACTTAAACAGCAGACAAATGCTCTCCTAGAATCTGGAAATATGCTATTTGCTTGAAAAGATTAATTTTCAAATGATAAAAAAATATATAGCTTTTTTATTTTTAAGTATTGATTTTTATCAACTAATAATGATATTTAAATAATTCTAGTTATCACATTACACATTTTCATGCATAATGTGTGTGCAAATTGGTCGAGTCATTCCTGAGAAAAATGCACATTTATGTCAAAATTTTAAGTTATCGGGAAATAAGATTAATTTTTGTTTAAAAGTTTTATATGTATTAGAGAATTAAAATTTATAGGACATCTTATGTTAAGTATTCTTAACATCTCATAAAATTTTCATATTGATATTTTTATAAGTTTCTGAGATACAGAGCAAAATATATGTGCTGTATTATTTGCTAGTTTTACACTTCCTGATTACCTAAGTTTCAATAAATATATAGTAAAATAAGTATTAGATTTTAGATAAGATTAAAATTAAAAATAATTAACAATAATAATAGTAATAATCATCATGTCCTCTATACATTTTAAGTAAAGCAAGAACTTTGAACCACCTCTGAAAACGTTACTCTCTTTTACATAAAAGACCGGTATTTTTCGTTAAGGCTATAAATTATAGCGGTTAACCACGTATTGGTAGAGGGGAGTGAGCAGTTATCAGGTGGGTGAATGTTGCCACCACTGCGGAATATTTTTTCCCTTCGGTAGCACGTAAAATGGAAGTGGCCTTCCCTACGGGAGTCGTTTCATCAGGCTTTAACCTTTGGTGGTGTTAGGTTGTGACAAACCGCCATGTATACCGCAGGGCTACCGCACTTTCTAATTGATTCTTTCATGGCTGGCAGATGTGTTCTATTCTGGCTGCGTGGAAAAGTTCACAGCGCTTTTTATCCCACATCAAGAACGGGTGACATCCCATGTCCACACTAAAGGAATTGAATTCTTTTACGTTACGTTTTATGTCCTTTCCAAGCTCAGACCAGTAGAATCTTTGCACCGCTGGCAGTTTCAGTTTAGTGTTCTAGAGTACCCCAAGTAGTTTAGCAAAGCCTTTTCTCAAAATTAAAATGGTATTGTTTAGTGATAAGTAGACTAATAAATACAGCTAATATAATTTAAAAATAAAGTTCTTTTGTTCATTTTTCATAATATTTATTTTAATATAAACTTTAAATGAGTACAAATTACCCAAAGTATGAAAAAAATATGAATATTAATCATTTAAAATAATTGGAGCCTTTTATGTTTTTAAAATGTATTTGAATAAAAGAAAATCCACATTATTTAATACCGAAACTGTACAATTCATCTTTTAGCCAAATATGCTTTTTCTCACGTTCTTAGCTACTGTTCGTATTTTAACACGGTACAAAATGTTAAACCATGGTATTTGCATATAATTAATATTTATTATTAATTATAGTAAAATAATAGAAATGTTTGCTTCATGTGGGTGTTTTATATCTGGGCACTCAGTTTATTGTCAGTATTATGTAAAGTTGTTATAAATAAGAATCATACTCTTGGTCATTGAAGGGGCGCCATAATTAATAGAATGGAAGACGTTTCTCTTTAGTGCAGATGTTCATGTAGAATTGTGTGAATACTTTCTTGAATGTAAAGGAAGATCTTTTATTGTTATTGTCATTTTCTTTCGACAAGGGAGTTAACACAATGAATGTGTTTGATGGGATAGGTTCATTTTAGACATTTCTGAAAGTCTTTTTCCACATTTTTATCTGTAGAGACTAGTTCGTTTGAAACTGAACTACAATTAACCTTAAAGATATGCGCGTCTTTAACGAGTTAAATATAAAAGGGTTAAGAGATATATCATTATGCAAAGGCCATTAATGTTTTTATTTTAGGCCTCACTCACAATGAAAATTAACCGTTAAATAAACTTAAACGTAAAAGCTAGATGCTATGGATGGTAATGGAATCATTCACAATGAATCACGTAAGCATGAAAATAAACTTCGAAGCTTGCAAGACCCAAGGTTTTGCATCTACGTCTAGCTTAAACTTAAGAAATCAGCCAATCATAACACAGCTGCTCTGTTTTTAGAGCTCTATGGTAGAATTTATCCATGCAGGAAGCACAGAAATCAAATACAACTCTTGTGCTTGCTGCTGCAAGTCCTGAGCAACGGCGGAGAGAGCAGAAAGTAGTGACTTCCACAGATAATACGGCTTTGAAGCAAATAATACCACCACAGAAAGCGCTATAAATGTATGTTTATGAAGTTTTTTCTGTTGCAATCGTAGGAGATTTGCCACCAGCATAGTGATTTACCCGCCGCCATCAATTTAAATTTATGAAAAATCACTCGTCCAACGGTTACTAGGATTTACTTGAGATTAGCGTTAGTATGAATTAATGGCGAATTCCAATAAAAGCAGATTTTCCACCGTTACAATATTTTTTCCCCTCCTAACAATTGCCTATAAATTTATATTTAAAAGTTACAGAGGTCAATACATAGGTTACATTATGTTTAACAAAAAATAATACATGCAACATTTAACTGCGGCCATGCACAGTAGTTTGGCTCTCTCCGCTGTCGCTTGGGACTTGCAGCAGCTAGCAGCATGAGTTGCAATTGACTTCTGTGCTCCGTGTAAGGGCAAGTTATGGTAGAGAGTTGATGGTCAGTGACTTTGTAGACAGAATAGAGTCAATGGACAAAAAATTAATTGCATTTATAAGAAATCTGTTCTTTATTATATTACTCTAAGCAAATGAGTTACTGCACTTTGCACATGCTTAAACGCTACCTCCATCTTCTCAGAAGCAGCCATTTACAATCCGCTGTTAATTGATCTTCTCTTGATCTTATTTTTGATTGGCTAATACGTGCGTTTACATCTTTTCATTGTGAATGCCTACATACTACTAAGTTAACGTGTTACGTCTTATTTTATTATGTTTACGTTTAATTTTCATTGTGAATGGCACCTTAGTCTGATATATTTATCATACATTTATGAAAATCTATTTTGTAGGGCATTAACTCAAATAGAGTATTACTAGACATCTGAAAAACGTTTATATTATAGCTGATAGCACACAGTCTGTAAACATGCATGTGCCATATTTAATACTATTTCATCATAGGCTTATATCAATTCATATTTCTAAATATCTCACGAAAAACAGTAAAATATAAATATTGACCTATTTGCATCTGTCTCTGAAATGTTATGTCTTTGTTATTGTGAGTTCCATTAAAAGCTCCTGAAATACTTTCGCTAAAACATATTTGGAACTCACTTATCTTGCTAGTTACGTCCATGTATGGTCCTGCGGGACAAAGCGAGAAGTCAGATGCACTACTTTGACTTGAGAGTGCTGGTTGTATGATAACTTCGGCGTGCAAGACAGATATAAGGATTCTACTTATACGAGTAGGTATTTAATTATTTTATATGCCGTTTACCTTGGAGCTCAAAATTTAAAATTGGGTTTTTTTCTCTCTCTCATTTCAGTCACGTATTTATGTTTCATGGGTTTTTAATATGCATTTGTAAATTTATATTTGGAAACATGTGGGCTATATATATTTTATAAGAATAACGCATTAAAATTAAAAATATATTACATTAATTGTTCTAAATGTTCGTGCGGTTCCACATGACATTATACTAATCGCGAAAATTTTATTTCACAATCAAGAAAATTAGTATATTTATCATCAATTTCATTTGAGATGTATAAAAATTATCTGGCTTTGCAAGAAACAATTAAATGACTAACACTTGGTATAATTGCATCAGAAACTTCATTATTAAGGAATTAATTTTACATTTTGAATTAAGCTCTTTGTTTTATTATTTTATGTTGTTATTTTATAAGAAAGTGTATATGTACTTTTTGGATGTCTGCCACTAATAGTCGATAAATTTCATTAATATTATGAATTGACACAAAAGTGGCCTTTAAGGTACTGCTATATATCTGGATTACAAACTGGTAATCAGTCGAAGCTGTAGCCTTTGATCAACATAATGTACTCCTTGGGTTCTCGGCCTAAAAGATAAGATTGCTCAAGGGTCTCGAGTGGTGAAGTGAAAGTAAAATGTTCAGCGACACTTGTTAACCCCCTTCATTCTTCCTTCAGGCTAGCTCATCTAACAGTTGAGTGGGGCTCTATTTCTCGGAAACATTGCGTTCCTAGCGGGGGAATGAGAAGTTTTTAAGTACTAGGTTGGCCAGAATGTTTTTCCTATAACTGGTACCTCAATATAACAACAAACAAGAACTATTCTTCAAAATATAGACCAGCATTCAAATTTGTTGGCCATACCAGTCCTTGGAATTATGTGTTTTTGACATCTTCAAGATATTCATACTAGAATAGAAATGCTGCCATCGTAGTCATGAAGGACAACATCTGGAGTGTATACTGGGTGAGTTCGCAATTGAATTCTTCAATGTTAAAAGGAACTAATTATAAATTTATAACTTTTCAGGACAGCGAAAAAAATGACCATTATGAGTGTATTCTTTGTGGTGTTATTAGGGCCTATTAAATACGTATGAAGACTGCCTGACATATTTAAAAAATATACAAATGTTTCTTATTTATAACAAAGTTGTACAACTTAACTTCGTTTCTTTTAACTTAGTGTTAAAGAATACAGGAAGTAAAGTTATTGTGTTAATAGTAATTTTGTACCATAAACTTATTGTAAATTAAACGCTTCACACAATTCACATTGTTATTAATTTAGAAAGGCAAGTGGCATAATAACACAAATAATAGATGTGTATGTTCATTTTAAGAAGTTTTGTTTTTCTGCTCGAGTTCTATTCACTGCTTGGAAAGCTGCACTTGAGTTACTCTTTGGGCCAAGCCAGTATTTTATCATAAAATTCCTTTGAATCCGAAGTGTATAGAATTTTTCTAGGTCTTGAACCTCCCAGAATTAATAAATACTTGATCAAAATATGTCTTAGAAATATTGTACATATTCACAACTGGTAGATGCTTGTGTGCAAGGAAAAAAGTGTGTTATACCTTGGTATTAGTCACTAGTTTAATCTTTACTGTGCCTGGTTTGTTAGCGCCAAAAGCAAACTCCTTAAAAGAAATAGGTAAAAACTGCAATTTTTGGCAACGGGGTAGACTTGTTTCATTAGAGATAGCAGCTCTCTTATAATTCAGACCGATAAACAATTTGACTATCTTGGAATAAGATTTGACATAGTGGAAAATGGAATAAACACAAGGGAAAACAGTCAATTCTCTAAGGTACTGAGACAGCTAGCTCCGATATCGGATATGCTAGTCAAAACATTAAAAAACTATGTGTGAGGCAATGATTAGGTCCTCATTGTTATATGGAAGTGAGGTTTGGGGATATCATAAAACAGACGGTCTAAATAAAATACAGGATGATTTCTGGAAGCGAATTCTAGGAGTGGGTTGATTGATTTATTTATTTATGGACGCTCTTTAACATCTCAGGTCATCAGCGTCCCATTCAATTCAGGACGTGAAACGACCGACTAATTTTGCTCAGAGGCCTCTCTTTCACGCTTGAGGTTATTTTTCGTGCCGTAAATGTACGACACGGGACCTACGTCTTTACTTCCCTTCCGAAGGAAGCCATACTTCGGATTTTTACACCCGAAAAAATCCATCGGTCCTTTCCGGGTACGAACCCGCGATCTTGGATTTAGGAGGCAAGTATGGTTACCACTACACCACCAGGACCGACTGTAGGGCGGGGAGGGGTACATCAAACTAAGGAGTATTACGAGAGGTGGAAATCTGGGAAGATGTAGTCTACAGCAAAATAAATATAATTAGATTCTGGCTAAGAATAATTAAAGGACAACAAACAGCCATGAGGACAATATGCTACCGGCACCAATTAAACAACATGCATTATCCAAAATGGTGGGCGGCGGTTGTACAGCGGAAATTGCTAAAAATCGATTTAAACTATATTTGACAGAAGGGTATTGAAAACAAATATTGTGTTGTGAAAAAAGTCAAAGACGCCTGTTTTACATAAACCGGCAGGAAATAGAGGCGCGATGCTTGCAGATGTCATCTCTGGACCTGCAGAGCGAAATTACAAGTAGATGGGGTAAAGAGGCCTATATCATGGAGCTGAACATACAACAGAGGTCGGAAATAGTATGATTTAGACTGGGAGACTGGAAGGCACTAAGGTTGTGAAGAGGAAGGCAGAAGGAATTTGCCCATTATGCGCGGAACCGGAAAACTGGATGCACATTTTGGCTAAGTGTACACAGACAGAAGATGCTAGGATAAGATTTCTTCTGGATTTATTTTTGACTTCCAGTAGGGGGAGGCTGGCATGTTGGGACACGTAAATAGACAAAACTGGCTAAACTTGGACATTTTCTTAAATGAAATACGTAGTTTTAGAGATAAAAATATCTGCAAACAATGTACATAAGTAATATAAAAAGTTATATGAATATTAGAATTATTGTATGAATGTCTGTTTCGTGTGTATATGTATGTGTGATTGCGCTCTTGTTAAGATTGTTGTATTGTTGGAATTAATTTCAGAAATGAAGTGTTTTACAAGAACATGAACGGTCTTGCGATCTATGCGACTGTGATGTGCATACTACTACTACTACTACTACTACTACTACTACTACTACTACTACTACTACTACTACTACTACTATTACTATTACTATTATTACTACTACTACTTACTACTACTACTACTATTACTATTACTATTATTACTACTACTACTACTACTACTATTACTATTACTATTACTACTACTACTTACTACTACTACTACTATTACTATTACTATTACTACTACTTACTACTTAATACTACTGCTATAACTACTACTACTACTACTACTACTACTACTACTACTACTACTACTACTACTACTATAACTACCACTACTACTACAACTATTACTGCTACTACGATTACTACTACTGCTAGTACCACTACTACTACTACTACTACTACTACTACTACTACTACTACTACTACTACTACTGCTGCTGCTGCTGCTACTCCTACTGCTACGTCGGTCCTGATGGTGTAGTGGTTACCATACTTGCCTCCTAAACCCAAGATCGCGGTTTCGAACCCGGCCAGGACCAATGGATTTTTTCGGGGCGTAAAAATCCTAAGTATGGCTACCTTCGGAAGGGAAATAAAGCTGTGGGTCCCGTGTCATACATTTACGGCACGAAAAAGAACCTCAAGCCTGAAAGAGAGGCCTCTGAGCAAAATTTGTCGGCCGTTTCACGCCCTGAGTTGAATGGGACGCTGATGACCTGAGATGTTAAAGAGCGTCCATAAATAAATCAATCAACTACTGCTGCTGCTACACAGCTACACTTAGTAGTTGGTGAAATAACATCATCGGAGATGACAGCTTTTATTTGGACATTTCTTGTTAAATTGGCTATAATTTTTGCATAATCTTTAAGGGAATATATTCTATCTACCCGTTTAAGATTTGTCTCAAAAACACCAAACATCGATCGTATGATAGGAAAAAATGCCCGCTTTTAGGGAAGGGGTGAGTCGTTTTCTTAAGACGTACTGAATCAGCAAGGACAAGACACATTCTTATTAGTATGTGGTTCGGTTCTAATCTGGGCATCATCAGAAAATAAATTCGGCCTTTTAACCTCAATTACCATTGAATTTTCATATATTCAAAGAAAAATGAAGACGCTTCCTTCATTCCCTGTACTCATGATAAACATAGAAAACAGCTGACTGAGATCATACACACTAAAGCAGTGTGATTGACATACTCTTCTCCAGAAGCTCTGTAATTCTTAATATTATATCTCTGGTACTTGTCGGAATTATTGCTCATTATCTCCACTAAAATCTTCTGCATCTACAACTACACTGCTGTGAAATGGAAACAAAGGAGGGAACAGTACACAGGTACTGTCAACTTAAAACAATGTTTGTTAAAAGGAATGAAGTCAATGACCTAGTGCTTTTTACAATGGAAAATAAATCGGACTGTGCTGAATTATTGTGTTGCGGTCATACTTGTTTTTTTAACATAGTTTGGCCTTTAAAATTGTTTCTGACAGTAAAATGAAAATTGCATTTTTGACTTAGTTCCTTTTAACATTGAAGGACTAAATTTTATTCCCTTTGATTCCTGAATTTTTTGTTATGTCAGTCTTGCGTCAATGCTAAGTTATTGTCTTGTTGCAGTATGGCGCATTTTCTGTTTAAGAAAGTCGGTTAGCATAGTCTTGATGTAGTTGTTCAGCTTCAACGCTAACCAGTCAAATTACACTAAACGCAAAGCATCCCCCTTGCACCCATAAAAGTGTGCCCATGGTGCTATTGTGAAGGCTCCTTCCTGCAAAAAATTTAGAAAAAGTCAGCATTTGTTTTCATTGATTCTTTAATATATATTATCTTGTATTACTTTATATTATTGCCACTCTCATATATTATTTTAACTAAACTTTTTACGAAAACACGAAATACAAGATGGGTACCTTAACTGCCTACGTCATTTTTGGGCACACTAATAGAAATCTGACATTTTTGTGATTATGGATGAGCCTTTCGTTCATCGCAATGGTCTTGCAACAAAAATGCAAATTAAGGAATGGAAATTTAAGGGGTTACTTTCCGCTAAACTATTCATTACAGCCACCAAGACAAGATCAGTTTCCGAAATGCACGAGCTGTTATTCTGCCTGATTATGGTAGAGAGGATCCACAGTAACAAATTATTATTGTGCATATTTGACTTCAAAATTAAGAGGTGCAATTAGTGAGAAACACAGTGAAAAGTTTAGGCGTGATGTTATTTTTCTTCAGAACAGTGTTCCAAGCTTTAAGTCTGGAATAGCTTTAGTTTAGCAGAGTTTGAAATGGTGAAACATCCTCCTTACTCTCCAGATCCAGTTCCCAGCCCCTTCAGGCTGATCCAAAATGGAAAGTATGCCCTAGAGGCAAGAGCATCGATGGGAAATTGCATCGGTCCTTAAGGAGAGTTTGTTGAAAAGTGAGATGAAAATAAACATTTTAGACCAACTAGAAACCGCGCAGGAGTACAGGGCAAAAATAATTACCATATATCTTAAAGTTTTAGCATTTACATATTCAGTTCGGATACTATGCCTATTTATTTATGTCTTCTTTTGTAATTCTTGGCGTAATCAAACCGGGTACATAACATTGGGGTATCCCAGAGAGTTTACGAATAGGAAGTAATCATTGGCGGCTCTTTGACTCTGTAGAAGGGGGGGGGGGTGCAGGAGCATAACTACATGCCACGCAAACGGCGTGGGGGAAGATCTCTTTAATCAAGACTTATACCATTCCCCGATACTGCAGCGTCATTGTATCTATAAACTTATGGTTTATATGTAGAACTCTTCTAATTCAACTGTTAACGTACACCTTAAGCCTTCAATTCAAAACAATTTTATGAATTTTTTCAAACGGTTAACCCCCACTGATGTTCGTAATATCATAGCAAATTGAGACAGACGGCCTGTTTACTCTCTAGCCTCATTTATATAGACAAGATATGTTTCTCACTTCACACTTTGTCAGCAAAGATATTTTTTCAAGTCATTAAAATTGTCCCGTCTTGCTGATTAAGGTCCTATAAATTTCGGTAGATGAGAACTAAATCGCATTACTTCCAACTTAAAAGTTAAATTATGAACTTACGAAAATGGAGTCTTCAATAAAATGTCCACTTTATTAATTAGCACCAAACAAACGCATTTTTGTAATATTAACATTTAACACTTTGAAAGTCAACTTTCCGTTGACAAACAATGAGGAAATCATCAAATTTCAAGCAAAGTGCGAAAGCAACTCCTAATAGTAACTTATGTGCTGTCATAATCCCTCAACATCTGGTTCCTAAGAAAAGAGACAATACCGAGCGCTAGCCATGGGCCATTTTCCTGCTGTCCCAAGAGAACGCAGAAATAAGCAGGAGAAATGCTAATCCATCTTGGAGGAAGACAAACATAAGTCCCCGTAAATCTTTGCTGCCTTTGAAGGTTTGAGTTTAGAGCGTAAATTTTTTCGGGCTGACCCATGAGCTGCCCTCTCTAACGGAGAGCCCGCATGCCACCGCTACTACAGTAGAGAGAAAATGCGCTTAATACGTAAGATACAATTAAGAACTAATCAGCTTATATGTCGTTGTTTTCATGTATTTTTGTTTTAATAGTTGATTAGCAGAAGAGAACATGGTAGATAATTAGGACATTTTCTTTGGGGGGCCGGGCCCATCTTGAGTCTTATTGATGGCCCGCACCTGGAAGCGATTGTCTAAATTTACTTAGTGGAACATTAATTTTTTCTACACCATGTCCTTGTTCCTCTTGCCGTTGCAAGAATTGTAGAAATTATTGATAAGCTCGTTAAGTAAATCGATTTAGTTCATCTTTGGTTCCCATGTGTAAACAGCTATGTGGTGTACAATATTAGTTGCTAGAGGGAAATACACAACAAAATTAGGTAGGTTCAACATGAAACATGCATTCCTTGCAGAAACCGCAGCCACTGTATTTATTCTCTTCTAGACCGCCGCGGGTGACCGAGGTCGCTAAGGCGAGAGCTCCTGAGCAGGAAGTCTGGGGTTCGAATCCCGCAAGGACCATCCTTCTTGATTATTATTTTTTTTCCAGGTTTTCTTCAGTTTTCATAAATGGCAAATGCCGGGGAGGAACCCAAAACTTAGACCTGGAATGTTTCCTTCCTTTAAAAAAAATCCTTTCTCAATATATCATTTCATCTCATGTATCATCCGTTTCCACCACCTGTGGCGCCTCAATAGTAAAAAGGGGCGTTCAGCACTATTAAAAAGTATCTACCAAAGCGGATGTTCAATGCAGAATGATCATACTTTTTTACAGTCATAATTTCTCGCACTAAAACTCAATTCAATATTTTGATTTATTAATGTGTATTGTACACGTGACACGTGGTATTAATTTCATTGATGTCACATACAGTTTCCCTCTATGAGAGGTGTGCAAGTTGAGATGCGTTCAGTTACGCCTACAGCAAGATGGAGGCGACACGCGACGTACATTGTGTTGCTCTGAAATTCTGATTTCATCTGAGGTCAATGCAATATACAGAAGGCCTATGGATAGTTTTTTCTTCCCTATTGAATAGTAGTAAAATGGCTAAACATGGTAAGAGACAATTAATTTCAGTAGGAAGATGATCCGGTGCTCCGGTTTGTGCTCTAACAGAAGAAAACATTAACACCACTGTTGTTATTGTAACGAGTATAGTCGATTGACATTGAAAGTACTTTCAATAATTCTGAAAATGTCACTTGGTGCCACTCAAACATTAATAACTGAAAACTTGCATATGAGACGTGTTTGTGCACGGTGGGTATCAAGACTGTAGATTCCCAAACAAAAGGATGTTCGTATTTAATTAAAATGATGCTACTGGAAGATGTGGAGCTTCTTTCAAATGTGATCACTGCTGATGAAACTTGGCTGCATCTTTTCGATCCTGAGAGCAAACAGCAAAACTCTTGTTTGGAAATCTACATCACTAGCAACACACACTAAAACATAGTTGCTTCTGCTGGGCCATAGTCATGGTCATCTCGTTTTTCGATATTCAAGGAATGATTTCCAGCATCGTACGTGTACACACAACTGTAAATGGGAAATACTGTATACATATCCTGAAAAGTAATATCATATGCAAGACCACATTTCGGGACAACAAGCTGAATACTGCACCACGATAATACACGGCAGCACATCGCAAAGTTGTTACTGAATTTCTTACAGAAATCAATGTGAAGTGTTACACTCACCCTTCAGATTAGCTCTAAATGATTTTTCCCATTTCATAAACAAAAAAACAAACAAAAAAAAAACACCTTCGAGGGAGGAATTTTTCCATCGTCAGAAGTGGTGGTGAAAACGGCGGAGGCGATTCTGAAAGACCTGTCAAAAATTGTTCCCATGCATTTCTTTGAAGATAAACTACAACTCAATATTTCATACTACTGTGATTTCTAAAAGTTATGATATGGAAATGGCATTGAATTATCAACAAAGCCCGTCTTTTGCAGGCATACACCCCTTCTGTAGGAAGATTATGTAAAAACCCTCGACTTTCAGAATGACTGCCATATGACAGGTTGATTTATTCATTTCGGACGCTCTTTAACATCTCAGGTCATCAGCGTCTCATTCAATTATTCAAGGCGTGAAACGGCTCAGAGCCTTCCTCTTTCAGGCTTGAGGTTCTTTTACCTATTGTAAATGTACGACACGGGACCCACGGTTTTACTTCTTCCGAAGGAAGCCTTACTTAGGATTTTTACGCCCGAAAAAATCCATCGACCCTGGTCGGGATGGAACCCGCAATCTTGGGTCTATGAGGCAAATATGATTACCACTAGGCCATCAGGACCGAGCATATGACAGGAAATGCCAGTAATTTGCAAAAGGAAACTGAACGTTAGAGAAAACGAAGCCGAATCCGTAAATTACAGGCTAGGGAGTGCATCCCACACATTGTCTCAACTCAGGTCGGCCTGGGCGCTGAATGTAGTTCATTAGCATTCTCTCAGTGAACCAGCTCCAGTAGTGAGAGGAATGAGAGGGGGAGTGTTATGGAGAAGGCACTCACATCCAGCAGAATAGGAGGCGTTTCATCTCACTTTGCTCCCATAACCACGTTTCTCACCAAGAAGCAGCTCTGCATTACTTTAAATTTTCAAAAGCTAATAAAAATAAGTTTCAGGGTCGCGGGGAAGGCAAACTCCTCACTTGATTTTCAATTCAGACTCGAAGTTCTGAGTCCGCGTTTTAACTAGCAGCAACAGTTTGTTTCAGGCAAAGGTCGCTTTCAGCAATGTACCCCTAAATGCGGACATTCCATATGAAGTCGAGTGGAAAATTAAAAAAAAAAATAACATCACGTATTGTAAAAATATAATGTAAAATATACTATGCTACATTTAAATATAATTTTTGTGAAATATAACGTACCTATGTCCAATAGTTTTCATGCAAATTTGACTAAAATTATTAATATTCCCTTTTTGTTATAGATACATAGCTTTCGAGCAAATGGAAATCTGAACATTAGTTTATTTTAAAATCGTATTTTATTAAATATAACGATTTGTAAAAAACATTCATTAATTTACAAGATTATAAAAAATCTGTATTATGTCTATTTGAACGATTTTTCCACAAAGACAACAAAAAATGAACATATGACTGAATTGCAAAGTCAAATAAATGTACCTAGCTTTCATATTTGTACTCCAAGTTAAATGAGTTTTATAGATATAGCTATAAACACATGGCTCGGCCCATGTTCAATAGTTCACAGCACTATCACTGCAAAACTATCACCGATATTGTTGGCCGAGGTATGTAAGGCACAACTTGTGAATGGGTAATCTACGTTTCGAATTACGCCAGAACCATCCTCCCGGACTTAGATGTATAGGCCTGGAAAGTTTTCTTCCCAATATTCCTTTCCCATTTTAGCATTACCACATGCATCCTTAGTGTTTACCGCCTTTGATCTCACTGTACTAAAATGTAAACAAGGAAGCACCTCAATTCTCTCTTGAATGACAATTGTTAAGACTATATCTTGAAATGTTGTGTCCTTCTTTAAAATTGGCTATTGGGTGAGAAATTAATGCAATTTTATTTTATTTTACTGTGCAATTACATTTTTATTTTATGCTTTGAGTTCTCTGATAAATGCATCATATATACAGTAAACAAGGAAATATAGAAAACACTTCTAAAGAGTGTTCTTATACGCGTATAAGATTCGTTAAAAAGTTCCAAAATACACGTAAAACAATAACAGCAAAAATAAGCACACAATTTACACGGTATTTTGATGGCTATGTGTCCTGCTTCAAAGTGTATCCTAAATATCGTGTTAAATGTGTGCTTATTTTTGTTGTTACTGTTTTTACACATATACATATAATACAGAAGAGAACAATAGACTGTAACTAAATTGCACATTAAAACCTCAAAACTTGGTGTAAATTAGGATATATCCGGTGGAAGGGATGTAGATATCTTTTGAACCGGAAAGAGATTTCGATAAGAACAACGAAAAGACTGAACAGTTTCCTGGATATTTCACAGATTTTTAAGCGATTTTTGTGCATGACAGCTCCAATCTGGGCGCCAATTTGAAGCATATTCTGTCGTTACTGTTTGTTGTTGACCGCCTCATGCTGGGTGACAATTTGAAACCGTTTCTTTATCGACCCCGCACTTTGCTAGCTAATTTTGAAGAAGTCTGTTGTCTTTTGTTGATTACCTCGGCCTGTTACCTACCCTTCACGACAACAGAATCTCAAGGTAATTTTCGCTGTTTTGTTGAGCCCAGCTCAACAGGACTGAGAGAGGATAGTTTTATTATAATAATTGCTTGAAACACTATACCGCTCATTATTCGTAGCATTTTGTACATTAGCAGGCGTTTCTGAAAAGAACTGGGTTCGATGTAGTGACCTTAACCTACATCCCATCCTCGTAACATGACTTTGCGACGGAGATGGTAATTAAAAGCTGGCTTTGATATTAGGATTGTCCTTATCCTCGCATTTGGGTCACCGGCCCTCTAATTACCATGAGTAAACTTTCCACTATTCATAAGATATTAGAAGTATTAATTTTTTAAGCTAACGCGCATCAGTAATTTAACACTTAGGTTCTTGTACCCCGCATGCCAAATGCCCTATACTTAACAGTAGACAGAGTACATCGAATATGAAGACACCCACGGGATTCACAAATGTAAGCTCGCGCTACCCGCGACGCTTTAAAAGTTCAAAATACCCTAAAGATTGGCTTTCTCAAAACTAAATTATGTCACGAGGCGCGAAAACCCAGCGTCTTGACTCAATCAAAGTACAAATCATAACTACCCTCTGCCTGACGCTTGGTCATTAAAAAGACATAAAGATGGTCTTCTTGTTCACCTTTTATTATTTTTAGCTATTTCATCATCTTGAAATTATTTTCTGTTAGCACTGAGTTGCACAAGAGAATTGTGATATAAAAACTTATCCTAGAATTATGTACTAGGATGAATACTTAATATTAACATTATTAATTAAACAAACTAAGCTATTATAATACATATTTAATGTATTATATTAAAATTATAACGGAGGCATGCGATAAATGCTGCTTCAATTAATAGAAAAGCATTTTGGGTAAAAGAGGCTTTTGGCAACCACTACTTCCTCTTGCAGCTACTGTGCAAATGAGTATTTAGAACGAGAGATTGGTGGAGGGTGACCGCTGCTCCACAGTACCGTTTTGTTGCGTATTGAATGTCAGAAATGCAATTGCATTAAGAGAATGATACTAACGTATGGTACTGGTTTTTTCTTCTTAAGACAGTTCGTGAGTTTCAACATTTAATAAAGGTATCTAAAAGCATTTCTTTGTATTTTGAATGAAAGAAAATGAATGTTTTGGACTTATAAAACTTAAACAAATAGGGCAATACTTTTAGTTTAACTGTCAGTGAAAAAATAAGACAAATTCGTATTTTTACGTAACCATTAAATAAAACAAATAATTAAAAAAAGATTTGTTGAATGAATTAGACGATTGCTTTTAAAAAAAACAATTTAATTTATTTCTGAATGTTGTCATGAATGCGTGCGTTTGTGCAAAGGTGCAAGTTGTAATACAACAATCAATTATTTTGTGTCCGAATACTGAGAAATTGCATTCGACATAACCCAGTCCCTCGCTGTAAGGCACTGTCGCAACTTCATACTACAGTTAAAAATCAGTGCTATTTATTTAAAAAGACATTCTAAATTGTTGCGATCAAAGGCTTAAAAGACTGGCTCCCTGTGTTCTACCAAGTCTCAATATGCCTTGTAACAGGTATTTAAATTAGGTCATTGTTGGAATACATATTCAAGATCTAAAAGTTTTTTTTCATTTGTCTCTATATATAAACTCATCTCCTTAGTGGTAACACCTGCACCATTTCCATCCGGTACATCCAAGGAAAGATGCCGATGTGATAATTCTGTACCATCTTAGTGCAATTTTCTGGTAATTGAAACTGGAAACATGCTGAGTTTCCACTTTATTTTCTCATCATTAAAATAAATTTCTGTTATTAAATTCGTGTTACAAAATATCTGAAATGCCCGTTAACGAATAAAAACCATCCGAAAACTGGCGTTCTAAACGTGATCTTCAGGCCTAGAGTATAAAGCAGTACAAAGTTGAACATTTCCAGCGAGAAAGGGGCATTATGACAATCCATAGCACGGTTAGCCTATCTGGAAACTGCTTGCCGTTGTATGCCGCTTTTTGTGAGAGATAAAGTGAAACGAGCGTCATAAAGAGATCAAGTAGACGCAAGCAGAAATAAAAGTGAAATAGAAGTGTGCAAACTGCTTTTGCCACATAAGCTTGTTTTAATAGAACTTCATTACGTAGTCACTAACACATTTCCGTAGTTCAAAGGGCATGAGATATCTCTCGAACATAGTTACGAGATCAGATTTCAACACGTGGCAATACAGTTCATCAGTACTTTGAACGCTTGTCTCTTGATGGGATAAACCTTGAACGTTTTATCTAAAATCTCCTTATAAGAAAGTACAGGCGATTCCACATGAAATCAGTCGCAAGGAAACCTTACAAATTAGTTTTACCTTGAAAAGAATGTATTTATGAAGAAGTTAAGAAATACATTATTATGTGGAGGTGGTCTTAGTTGTATTAGTTTTATTGATTTAATGCGATAGAGTTATCGTATATGTACATATTCGAAATACATAAAACTGAAAAGACTATGACCAGACTTTTAAAGAAAGTTTAAATTACAGCTGTTAGAACACATTCTTTAAATGTTTATGTGCCATATTTAATATAGCATTTTAACATGAACTTAAATTAATTAATTAATATTTAACAAACTTCTCCACTGAAAAAAGTTAAAAAAAAGTTTGATTGCTCTTCCTCGATAGCAAATAATGTGGTAATATTATTTTGATAATCCACCAAAAGTTCCCAAAAGAAAATTCTTTAAATTATATCCGGAATATACGGGTCTTCCTGGTTATGTCCATGTCTTGCGTGGAAGAGCGAGAAGTCAGAAGTGCTACTTTCACTTGAGAGAGCTGATTGTATGATAACTAGAGAGCAGACTGATGGGCATTAAACATAGTAAATATGCAAACATAAAGGCACCAGAATAGGCTGTTATAATAGAGTTTTTAAACAAAAAGACATTTATTTAGATAATTTAACAGTACAAAACTAAGAATTTCTAGTAAAAAATCTCAGTTCTATACACACTATCTCCATAGTAAATAAAACAACCTTACATGCTGAAATGACAGTGTATGGTTAAAACGTTTCCCATGGTCTCCGCAACAAACCCTGATCTGTCAAAAAAAATGTTTTAACTAGAAAATAAGTTTTCTACATCATTAGAATATACAGGCGAGTGCTTCATAAAAATGTCATAGAGTGTCAGGAATCTGTTATTACTTTCCATCTAATGCTAAGCCTGCTTTTATCAAAGTGGTCCGCCCCAGATTGCATTGCAATATTTCCTCCAAATCTTCAACCACTTAAGTCCTTTTGAAGTTTTTCAGTTATTGTTTCTGCATCAGAAATTGGCAAGCCCTTGTGTTCCAACCTTTAAATTTGCAGAAACTTCCCTGAAATTAACTGAAATATCTCTTTACATACATTATTGTATACTTGAGTTATTCTAAGTGACCTTTTCTCTCGTATTTAATCGAAGAACAAAATACGCAATTTTAAATGTAAAATATGAATTTTCATTATTCTCTAAACGCTTATAAATAAATAGAGTCGTCATAAAAATACTTTACATCACGATTAACAGAAGTTGACTTGACCATTTGTGAGAAATTTGTATTATTATTCATCCCTTGTTTGTATAAAATACGAAGGGGGAAAAAAGTGGCAACACAGTCACCCCCTGTTAATGAAAATGTGAGGGCGTAGTTGTTCAGCATGTATAGAGGAATGAATGGTAAAGTGTTCAACGTACTCAGTGTTACTAGTACCCTATCTGTAGACAGATGAATACAAAGCTGTTGAATATTGGTGTAAATTTAGACAGCTCTGTGATGTTTTCTAAAAGTGAGCAGCCTGAAGCAATGAAACTCTTGTCTAATCAAACGATGGTCCATGGGGTACCAGTCTTTCGACAAAGGCGCAATAGTGTGAAAGATGCACCACGTTTAGGTTGTCTTGTCCTTAAAGAACATTACGTTGATTTAATTCAATCTCTGCTGGAGGTGAATCGTTGATGGACAGCGAGGAAGTTAGCCGCAGAAGTCGGGACAAGACGCAGTACAGTGCTGCAGTAGGACGCTCCTTCTTAAATATAAACAAAAATGACTTAGCTAAGGATGCCCAGTGTCTTCCAGAAGTGTGATAGCGAGTGATAAATGTGGCAGGTATTGTATTGAAGGAATGTAAAACTCTCCAGGTTCTATAACAAATGATTTACTACTTCTGAATATGCTGCCATTACTTTCTTTTCAGCATTCGCAGATTTACTGTGTGTGTTTATTATTTTTATGTGCCCTTTATTGTCGCTTTGACTGCGTTGGTTTTCTTTGAAAGTCTGTAGATTAGGCTTGAAGTCCGTAGGTGTAAGTCTGTAGTTATGAATGGAATGAAATGTAATGAATTAATGATGACACAAATGAGCTCTGATCTCATGGCGCTTTAAAGCTATCTGGAATTCATTTTCCAGGTTAAGGAAACAATCCGGAAATAACCTTACGACAGCTTGACCGACCGGAAATCGAACCCAACGCCTCCGGATAATAGTTGCAAACGCTATCACTAGACCACCGAGGAGGCCTTTACTAGTTTTTGGTTTTATTTATCATTTGTTTATTTTTATTATTTATTTATTTTTCATATTTAAGACAAATGTTTGGACAGCAGGTCAAAGAAAGTGAAGAACAATCGCTCACTGTGGGGAGAAGATCTCGTTGTAAGCACAAACGGGATTAAAATCTGGGTGGGGGGGAAACTGAACATCAAAACAATGGTCATACTCGTTAAACAGGGAGCTCTAAACGTGTGATTACCTTTTTGAACTTCTTACGATGACCGTACAATTCTTACCACGTTTACTATTCCTCCCTCAACTAGATACATGATTAACAGTTTTTCGTAACTGTTTGTTCCATTTTACACGTTCATATATGAAGAAATATCATCGTGACGTCCAAGGGGTTCACGCGGAAATTTTAGTTGCACACGTTCATAGCTTTCTTTTCGGCATGAGCAAAACCGTAGAACATTTTCTGTTGAAGCGGCAACATCGCATCTTTGCACTTATGATCATGCGCGTCACATCAACGCCGCGGTATGATATTTTCGTAAACTATTGTCATTTATATAATAATTTCCATTTGGAATCTAATACAAAGATGTAAAAGTTTGTAATGTTAAACCTACAACCCGGATACACTGTAGGTAATTTTTGCAATTTTTTTCATTAAACATTTTGGACCCATGTATATCATATTTCACAAAAATTAGTATTTATATGTTGTATTAGTATAAAATATATTGAAATTTAAATAACACGAGGTGAATTGTGCAACTTTTTCGTCTGTTTTGCATGGAATTGTCATAAAAACTTACAAAGTCATTTTGAACTAATGGCGAAACTCCCTTCAATATTTTCCGTGTGGGAGAGAGAAACAAATACTAAGTTACGTCACGTGTCCCACTACTTCAGCTTAAACACTAAAAGATGTAGTTGGTTTCGTTTTGCTTATGCTTAAATGCTACCCCACAACTTTCCTTCAGTTGACGTACATCTTACAGTCGAAGTGAGAAAACCTGTAGTCTAAGGTAGTTTTGAATTCCTTCAGTAGGAAAACTGTTTTAACTTCTTTTTCTTCTACTGCTGAGCTATAGTAGAACACATATTAACTCTCAACTCTACCCCTCCGTTTATATTTTGAGATTAAAACCCTCTGGAGGATAAGATTCCATCACCTAAGAACTAAACGAAATGCTTCATTTACGTTTCCCTACTGAAGAAGCTGCAGGGATATTCTCGCTGGTATGGTGCGAGCGAATCCAGCGAATTGCGTGAGATGACAGCTCCTGACATTGCCCTAGAGGTGGAAAGGCTAAATCCATAATCCCTCCCCTCAAATTCCACTCTCAAGGGCCAATCCTGGATGCTCAGTTTTTGAAGTTGAATGTAGATAAGAGGGCAGATTACAACGTTGCCACAATGTCTGGTTGAGAATATAAATTACATGGAATCTCTGTATCCTTCGTTGTTTATGGGGTTGTTATGTAAATCGGAGCTTCCCACGGCATCCTAATATTAGCTTGAGCAGGATTTCGACAGTTTAAGTTGCTAAACTGCGTTCTCCGAAGTAATGGGTGCAAATATTTCTACTTTGAGCACTGTTTCTAAGAAAATATTGCTGTCTTTGCTTGGTGCTGAAGGTACGTCATCGTGTATCTGCCGAACACTGCACATTTTCGTCTTCTTTGGTACACATGTTGAGATGCAGCGCTTTAAAATATTAATTTTAGCTTCCTTTTTAAGTTCACCCTTTTTCTGTTATATATATTTTAAGGTTATCAAAAGTTGATTTGGATAAATACTTAATTTTTTTGTGAATTTAGCAACATTACCATTTACATTCCCATCATGTTTTTCATATAATACGGAAGTTCAAGTTATATTTCCACCGTTGAAGGATAACTTAGTATTTATATGGATTATGTTATAAGCACGCAGACAAGTGCAACTGTTCCACTGGTATTTAAGCCGTATATGCTGATACTGTCCGTTTAGCTTGAAGGTATTATATGCAAGAGCAGTAATTTTGCTTTAAGTGTGTTCATATATATATATATATATATATATATATATATATATGAACACACTTGTCTAGCTTCTTGCCATTGAAGAACTCGCAGTAGTTCGAAATATAGCAATTTCAAATGTGACTCTTTCTCTGTGTTTTATCTTTATCTACTTTTATTATTAGTGTTAATTTTTATATATATATATACACATTTTTATTTTATTGTTGAATGTGTGTTTTATAGTTTTTTGTAAAATATCTAATAATATATTGTAGTATTCAAATGGGTCTACTGTATTATAAAAGCACATACCCATTGAATCGTACGCCTATTGAAATTTTATTACAGTATTGAAATAAATACACTCCTACTTGCACTGCACGCAAGTGATGTAACACCTGCACACTTTGTCCTTACTCATGATCAGCTCGATCATCAGATTTGTCGATGGACTACAGCTGGGGATTATATGAACAGAATTATCTACAGCATTGTAGTCAGTACTTCCATGGATCTTTACAGACTGTGAAGAGCTAATTTTCTGGTAAGCTAGAGATATGAGACAGTGAATAAACATCATGATCATGTTGGTAAAATTTTTGAACAGCCACTTTAAAAATAGTTTAAAATACTAGTGCACAGAACAAGGTAACTTGGGTAACGTTTTGGGACGCATATTTGAAAGTCGGGGTTCATTCTCTGCGATCAGCCTGATTTCAGATGCACTGCTGTTTCTTAGATTTTCCGCTCTCCCGTTGCATATCATTTTATTCCTTAGTTCTGATTGCAGCCTTGAGTGTGGCAAGGGGGTTGATTCTTGTCTTGGCATCTTGCACGTCTCTGCTGGCCATCGTGGCCCTCGTAGACCTCGTAGACCTGCCGGCTTCTCAGAATTTACATCTGAGGAAATGCTAGTGATATCGCTTTGGTCCGTGTATCCTGGACCTTGAATTTTATCCCTCATGTTCCTCCCGCAGGCGTTATCTTGCATGGGTTATGTACAAAACTCCAATCAGTGTTACCGAAGTCCCCAAGCATACTTCTTGCCATACTCTCCTCTCCCATCTTTCTAGTCTCACTGCATGACAATTTGACTTAAGTATGATTTGTTATGCATTCAGTTTGCAAAGTAATCACCTAAACTAACATCACGAATACATCTAAAACGAAAGGTGTTATTGTTGCGGTGTTTCACCGAACTAAAGCTCAAACAAGGTATCATCAATATAACTCATTTAATGATTTCAAAAATCATTGGAAAACGTATTTCTAGTATAAAGTTACGTTTTTTCAAATGGAATAATGCTTGTTAATTTAAAGAAAATAAAACTAGATGAGACTAGAATAGAAATTGATATTTTTTCTTGATTCTAGAAAGTAGTTTTAAGGTATATCGTCATTTGAAGAGCTCGGACTTTCAGATCTTTTCATTTTCTCCTAGTTGTAACGTAAATTAAGTATATGACTTTCGCATTATGTTCCCAATTTAGGCAAATTATGAACAGTGTGTTGCAGTTTATCCTGGATAGGTATAAAATTCTGAGTTGCAGTCATATAAAAAGTTTAAAGAGATATCTGCCCCATTTAACTGCTTAGGTACAAGTCTTTCTACAAAATAAGAGTTATTCCTGTAGATTTCATTTTTTATTTCCAATGGTTGTTGGCGGTCTGGAGGTAAAGAACTCTCTTCTACGCCTAATGTTCGCGAGTTCAAATCCGGCCGAGATCGATAGGTTTTCTAGTGTAAAATCTAGAGCCCACGGCCTCCGGGAGGGAATTGAAGCCGTAGGTCTCGTATAATAGATTTACGACACGCTAAAGAGCTCTATACCTGGAAAAATTATTGGCCTTTTCACGTTCAAATAATACCTTGGAATTATATAAGATATCGTTTGAATCTATTGGCTTACCATCTATCCTTTTGACATCTGTTGGTGCTGTTACTAAATTAGAATGGTCATATGGCCCGTCATTACCTATAATGGGTATCGCTGACAGATGGAAATGCCTAAGAAATAATTCTAATAATAGCATTTCAATGCAATACAGTAATTTTTATTTCACTTAAATGCTGTGGCCTGTGCATCATAAGTTTATAGCGGATGTCGAGAAAAGCATTTGACGGAAATAAATGTGATTGTCTTTACTTACAAATTAGCTCGCGAAATAGTATAGCTTATTAAATTAATATTCTCGGCTATTTGTTGGTGTGTCTTTTTCTTTTTAATACTTAGCAAAGCGAATAACATTTTATTATATGTACAAAATTTGGTTTAAATTTATACCACTATTTTTAATGGTGTTTAACGCCCGTTTTTACTAAGGCACCTCAAGCGGAGGGTACTAATCATACATGAAAGGAAATGATATATTGGGAAAGGCTTTTTTTTAAGAAAAGAAACGTTCCAGGCCTAAGTTTAGGATACCTTCTCGGCATTTGTCATTTATGAGGACTGAATAAAAACTAGAAAAAACCTCATTCAGGTAGAACGGTCCTGGTGGGAATTGAATCCCAAACCTCCCGCTCACGAGTCCACGCCTTAACGATTTCGGCCACCTGTGGCGGTCATACCAGCAAGGAAAACGTCGTTTTTATGAAAGAGGTGTATTATATGTTCATAACAAACGATGAAACCTTAAAAGTAACGGCCTAGTTTACAAGCATTTCTGAGCGACTGTTAATTCGAGAACCAATAGCAACAAAGGGGAGGGGCAAAATGGGAAACGCGGAGTAATACTTTACTATAAAGTTACGAGTTATCGTGGACCCAATAGCCATAGTAACACAAAGACAGAAATAGTTACTCTCATAACAGCAAACTGCGACTGAATGTACATATGCAGTCATCAGCATGAAGTATCTTATTACTATGATCATGATCCAGGAAGTGGCTGCTCTTGATTGCAGACGTACACTGAAAAATAGCTCTCGATACTTTGAAGGTAGAAACTGAAGACGTTGATGTAGTGATGGAACGTAAGGGAAAGGGTGCTGCAAATTGCCGCTGTAACAATTACGTGGAGCCATGATTGATTCTGATGCGTTAAGAGACTCTTATAAATAAAAGAGCGCTGCTGAAGTCAAGATTTATCTAGCACTCAACTCACATATAAGTTACGGATCTAAGCATTTACGTCTACTTGGAAAGCTTTCACATTTAAAAAACATCCCGACGGATTCCCCGAAATGCTCATCGACGTGTCGGCGCCATGCCTTTTTATTTGCTTTTTGTGCTAAAGGGCTAGCAATTCCGTTACGCAGCAAAATGGGGTGTTTTATAAATTGCTGCGTTCAAATTCTTGCATCTGCTAAGTTTGTATTTGCACAACATGCTCAGACAAACGTAAACAGTTAAAATGAATAGACTCTCAGGAACACTTGTAAATCATACACCCATTCTGCACTAGTTTCTTGTTGGCGTTGGTATTTTAAAACAACCCCTGTCACAAAATGCACTGTATTTAATAGATAACATACATTTTTCTAATATTTATTGCAAAGATCATTCTGTCTATCCTTATCATTTTTGTACGATTACATCTTAAATTTACTTAATTTTTTAATTTATATCTAAATCACATACTCGAAGTTCATTATGTTTATATTGAGGTACATGCGGACTCCCGTGGCAGCATAAATCCGGAGTATACATTTTTACTGCTTACTGCTTTACTGCAGATCACAACTGCCTGAAGTATGTCCCTCGTAAGAAACAAACTTAACGTCCTCAAAGCATCTGTAATTGAGTACACCACAGTGTATACGGTAGGGACCTTTGATGAAAATAAAGCAATTTAAACTCCTCAACTTTAAGAACCACAATAGTTAAGTCTCTCGCTTCTCTTCTTCTTCTTCTTCTTCTTCTGCTCTTCTTCCTCCTCCATCTACTCGAGAAAAATTATTGAAGAACAATGAAGTTCTAACGTTAACTTTATCAACTTTATAACCATATTAAAAATATGTAATATATACATGTGGTGTATGCCTTTAATTTTAATTTTGTGTAATTTATATAAATATATATTTGTATTTTTGTTGGGTTTTTTCGCCTTGTAGAGTGGAATAAAATACTTCTTGGCCTCAATCTTACCAGGGTAAATAAATACATATTTTACACGTTTTGTTAAATAACGGATAAATTTTATAATTCATTTATATATTGATTCCTTTTTACTTTTTAATGCTTGTTTCAACGTTAGAATCTATTTGAATGCATATTTTGTGAAGATTTACTTTTACATCATTAATACCTATATGATAGTTCCAGTCATATTTCCCTTTCAAAAATGCTTATCACTTTTTAAGACCTAATTTTCAAATCGTATAGCATAACATTACAAACGTTAGCTTTTATAAATTTTCCCTCTCCTTTATACCGAGGCCGCCTGCTCTATTTTGCAGTTAATCACAGATTGTAATACAGGACATAAAAAGTTGAACATAGGAACTTTCCTTTCGATCATAGTCACATAGCACAGATTGCCTGCAATTCAGAACTTTTAAACTTGAACCTAATACTATAGAATGTAAATGAAAACAATATTTGCATAGCAGACATATTCCACGTTACCAGAATATCGCAAGCCAAGCATTGATCGTAATATTTTGGTTAGCAGCCAGCAGTTTTCGAGAAGTGCAGAGTTTAGAAACGTATTGGTGAAAGCGGTTGGTATGTGTGCACTACAGCATATTAATATAGGATTTTTATTAAAGTAATGGGCTGTACTAAGACCTTTAAACCTTTTATATATTACTACAATGACTTCTTTACCATGCACTATGACATATTTTAAAAATATCCCACAGAATCTTTACATCCTATGGCCTCTATAGAGTCTTTCTTTATAAAAATAACAAAACATCTTATACGAGCAGTGATCAATTGAAACCCACCCGTTCAGCTTTGTGCACCAACCAGTGGTGGTATGGGTTGGGAAAAGAGGCAACTGTATGGATCATAATACCGTGGTGGGAAATGCAGTTGGCTTCTCAAAAAAGGTTTATTACGGTAGAATCGCGTTTGAAACGATCGAAATTAATATTTTCTTTTTCAGTCATTTGATTACGCGGACCTTGAGAAAATGTGACTGCGATTTTGATCAACGTGCTATGATTCAGTTTTTGGCACTGAAGAGATGTCATCCCTGAAATTCATTGTCCCATGAATGCCGCGTATGATGAGAAATGTGTATCGAAGACAACAGTGAAAGATTTGGCACGCGTGTTTCGGGAAAGGACGCCACTAAACAATACCTTCCACTCCTTGTGAAAGAAAAAAGCGTGTTCGCAAGGGTTCTAAGAGTGCTAACACGCGTGAGTTTGTGTGTGCAACACCTGTGCTGGTACCAGTGACGACTTTTACCTGCGCATAGTGGCCCTAAAGCCCTGACCTAGCGCGTGGCGACTTTTGTTTGTTCGGATCTCTAGAGTAAAACGCTTCCACATCCCTGCGACGCAAAACTGGTTCACGCAGCCTTTCTTTTTGGGCTGTATCCGATTCTTGGTGAAGTAATGGGATCAGTTTCTGAATACTCAATGTCATTTCCCTAAGACCATACCTCATTTTATTCTTTAAATATTTGCTGCTTCTGCTGCTTGTCTTTTGTTTGTAATTTATTGTTTTTTCTTATATTAATAAATGCGTCTGGACGTTTTTCTCATATTTTAAGTAAATAAAAATTATTCCACTAATCTTTTTCCTTAAAACCTTAGATTAATAAGAAATCTGAACAGAATACTATATTTTTATATGAACTGACTTAAATGAATATATCAATTTGTCGCTGATATCGACAAAGTTTATTAGTGTGCTCATATGGCCTCTGAAGGACAAATGTTCTTTAAAATCTAATATTAGTAATGTATTGTCACTAGAGATGGAAATTTTACTTTTAGAACCAGTCCAGATAATTATGTCGAATAATTGCTTAGAGTACTAAGACATTCCAGTAGTTCTGCTTTATCGCAAAGAAGGAATATAAAAAATATGTTAATATATAAATTTACTAAACAAATTATCTTGATAATTCTTAAAACGATTGCGGTTAAATTCCCATCAGAATATGAATAATAATGTAACGCATTTATTTTTTTGCAGAATAGTCATAAATCATATTAAAAAACTTTTTTTTCAGAAGTTTTTCTCATGAAAATTGCATTTTTTTTTTGTTTTGTTTTTTGTTACAATTGTACTCTATTGGCATATTTTGAATGTAAACAGCATCTCTCTTTCTTTTCTCTCCAACACGTTTCAAGTTAGCAAACATCACACATTCCTTTCACGCAGATTTCTCATCCGAAAGATAATATGCTCATCGCTGTCCTCTGTTTATTGTTATATTTAACGATCTGTTTTTATCTTCTTTTTTAATTTCTACTTTTGCACACAATCTCTTTGTACCTTCTCACCCTCTATGACATCGATGACTATCGGTTGTTATATAGCATAAACACATCTCTATTTTTATTTTATGTGTTTCTTTTCAAGTAATAGTAAAGTTAATTTTATGGTGTCATCAGGTAACACAAGGCTGGTAACATTAGAACCGTTTCTATAGCAGTGTAAAATTCAAGAATTTTAGACACACCTTTCTGACAGCCGTCTCTTTGCCTAATTTAAACTTTCTTTTCAGACATATTGCGAGCATGTGCAAGAAAGAATGCAAAGCAACAATCACTTAATCGGATATATACCTTATGTAAGGGAAGCATAAATCCATCCTCTACTTTTAGAGAATTGAGCAGATGTCGCTAGCAGTATTACATTACCGTTTTTAATATTATGTGGCATTTTAATCAATACTAAGGTATATCATGACAATTTATGGGAAGCATGTGTCAATAATGCCTTAGCATATAGGACGGTTGCACTTTGGGGTGTCTGCTTTTCGGCAAGGACATGATAGTGTGGTGGAAACGTCATATAAGTGCACTACAAGGAGTCAGTTAAATAACTAGTGGAGGTGAAAGGCAAGGACAGTGAGGGAGTTGGCTTTTTATCCATTAGTGTTACAAGTGTTGAAAGACTTGCTGGGGTATTGCAAAATTGCATCCCACTGGGGCCTCATCGCCTTTGCCCTTGCAGGTAACTTTTTGACGCGTTTAACTAGGGAAAGTTGCGCATAGATTATCGCACTGAAAGAAACGTGAGCGACATCTGAAATGTCAATACAGGGAATTGCGACACCTGTCCTCCCCCGACCCCAAAAAACTACCCCAATAACCCGGAAATGTGAAAGTGTGATAACCGTGTTTTGCTCACTACCAGAGTCTCAAATGTCATATATTACTACAAGTACCTAGAACATCTTCATTTTGAAAAAGTACATATATCAAAATTACTAATAGATATCAGTAGGTGTGCCATAAAATGACTGGACCACTATCCTGAGACTCAGAAATATTTCGAACGATTTACCTAAATGTTTAAAAGATCGTGAATTCTTACACTATGCATGCCCGACTGATGATATTGTTATAAGTGGAAGCTGCCTCGAGACAATCAAATATGACAGGTTAAACTTATGATAAATTATTTTATATAGCTATGTTGATAGTGTATTTAATTGATATAGCCATGACCGAACGGATTAACTTAGGCGATAAAATTTGGGACTTATGAGATCTTGCGTTCAAATCCTGCAGCCGACTAACCTTACTGGAGATTTCCTGGTTTTCCTCAGTCCATTATAAGAAAGGGAAAATGCCGGATTAGTATTTCTCCATTTCAAAATTCATCTTCATTATATCTTATTGAATGTGTCTTGAGTCTTCTGTGTTTGTGATATCATAGAGGCGGCCCTGACGTAGGATTGACGATTCATTCGGGGCGCACATGTAACTCTGTGCGCATTTAAAGCAATTAACTCCCGGCAGGCGACGGGCCCAGGAACTGGTGTGTTGTAGTGTAATTATTTACAAAATGTATTGGTTACAAATCTAGCTCATTCATGTCGCTGGGACCGTATGTGCTTTCCCAATACACTAGGAAATACTTGAAATTACACAACAATATTTAATTCTTAAGAGAAACTCAGTATATACCAGTTGAGGCATTTTTAGTGTCGCGGCCATTTTTCTCCGAAATGAAGGGGAAAATCAAAAAATGCTCTATATAAAATTTAAAGTGCTCTTGAGGGGACATAAGATGGTGGTCGTAACTCATTCTTAAAATGCCATTCTCAATGTCATTTCAAGGTTAAAGTGATTAGAATGGTTTTCTTTTCCGAGGATGGAAAAAAGCATTTAATTTTCAGTATAAAAGTTCCAGTACACCTATCAGCTAGGAGTGATGTGATGTTTTTCACTCACTTTCACTTCGCTGTCTTTTATTTTATTTTTGCTATGAAGGAAACTTAATTTGTTTACACACAGAAGTCCTTTTGTTGACATCGGTACACAAACGAGTGCTCATGACTGCCAATACAAACCTAAAAGGACATTATTCTCAGTCAGTTCCACTTCGTTTTTTTCAGTCATGGATGTTCGATACACGATCAACGAGAGGATCGATATGATTTACGTTTGTGACAAAGCTCATAAGAACTCTAGAGCAGCATGCAACTTATAAGCAGATCGATATCCTGAAAGAAGGCAGTCATATGATGGAAATTTTCAACGACTTGCAAACTTACTCTCCGAAAGGGGAGATGTCCCCAAGAAAACACAATCGAATGAGAAGTGCTATTGGGGACAATTTGGAATTCATTGTATTAACTGCAATTGCCGCTAATCCTTGCCTAAATTAAGGCCAACTGGTGTGTGATTCAGGAACCTCTCAAAGGAGAAAGATTAGGCATCACAAATACCATCCATATCACATTAGCCTACATTAAGCCCTTCGTGGGGATGATTTGCAGAAGCGTTTTGAATTTTTCCAACGGCTCTACTACAACTTTAAAACGGTAACTTTTCCAACATACGTAAATTGATGCCAGTAAATTGGAAGGAGTGAAAAACAATTGTTGTTTGTCCAGTGTCACATCATCTATCGCTCCTAGCTGACAGATGTACTAGAACTTTTATACTGAAAACTGAATGCTCTTTCCATTCCCGGAAAATAAAATACACCATTTCGTTTGAAAAAATCACTCTGACGTTGAAATGACATCGAGAATGGCATTTCAAGGAGTTAAGGTCTCCTACCTTATGTCGCCTTCAGAGCACTTCAAATTTTGTCTGAGGCATTTTTTGATTTCCCCATTGTTTTCGAGGAAAATGGCCGCGACACTATAAATACCTCATCCTATATAATGATGAATGAATAAATGAAAAATAAATAATAATAACAATAATAATAATAATTCAAAATGCATAAATAAAATAAATAGAAAAGAGAGCAGTGCAAAAATAAATATCGTATACTCCCACACAAATATGTACAAATAATTCGAAAATTACAGTGACTCATGTTCCCCTACCCTCCTTGCCTTGCCAATCTGAGCTGTCTCACATTATTTAAAATTTAAATTGCCTCTTCCTGCTTCTCAGATGCCAGCAAAGTCCAGCACTAGCACCTGCCCTCTCCCCCCGTTAAACGCGGCCGGTATATTTCTTTCTCCATTCTTTCGTCCCCTTGCAGTACGCCAGCATATGCATCCAAGATTTTTTCTCCGCACATATAGGGCAGATTCCATACCCGTTCTGTCTGTTACTTTAGTCATTCGCCAGGCGCCTAACCTAAACAAAGCAAGTCTCTGATTGTTGAGTTTGACTCCTTTTTGGATGTAATGCTTCATCCGCCATTTTTAGTGCGGTTTTATTTCCAACGAAACTTTTACTGCACACTCCGAAAGAGTATGCTGCCTACTAATGTCCCTCAAGCGTTTCTCAATTTTTGAAACCCAGGCCTTATTTCCCCTATCCTCAGCTGCTCCCGGTAGCAGATCGCCCTCATTAATGTCTAGTCGTGTAAGTCGTACTAACGACAAAACAGGGGAAAAAAGAAGAGACAGTCGAATTCATTTTAATTAACAAATCAAATATGGTTACGGTTACTATACGAGTATTGCTCGGTAGCATTTAAATAAAGGCAATTTCCACTTTAGGTTATAACACTTTTCTCTGGAGGGATTTGGTTTATTTTTTAACTCTTAGTAGAATTTTTTGCTTAATATAGGTGTTATTATATCAGAGGGTTCAAGAAAAACGAAATGCATATAATTTTTTCTTTAAAGAAAATTTACTCTTTCTTTTAAAATGCAATTCAAATCCTATTTAAAGGAAATTTTCAAATTTGTTTTAAATAACTACATAAGTGGCTTCAAGGACCAGTTCATTGCTTTCTAAGCAAAGCCTTTTCACGAAGGTGGTTCTTTTCATTTGTACAACTGGCATCTTTTTGATAAGAAAACGAATTAAAATGTTAGGTAGGAAAGAGCACAAAAGCAGGAACAAAGAACATAACAATTTGCCATATCCCGTAAGTTAGAGGAGGAGCACGATGAGGGAGTTTTTGTGCATGACTAAGTACAACTGGAATACAAGCAAATTATCAAGATCTGATTTGTGCCCAGTCTGAAACAGCGGTAATATCTAACCAGATAAAATGAGGAAGTAGAAAGGAAATGAAACGGAAGGATAAGGTAGTCTTAAAGTGCTGCAGAGTGAGGAAGAACTTGAGAACAACAATTAAAGCATACATGAAAATAAGAATAAAACGGGCAAAACAAAGATTTCGGGAATAAGCAAAAATGAAGAGAAGACATACAAAGAAGCGCCGTGCTTGTAGGCAATTTCTTAGCTACGCTGTTTAACATTTGCCTATAGCTGCAGGCGTTCGCTCGATATTACTTTTTCTGGCAATGTATTAACCCTTACATACCTTTTCGTCAATCTGAATGTAAATATCGAGGTAGATTTCTACTGCATAATGTACTTCCTTTCAAAGAAATTCGTTTCTTTCACTGGCAATACCTCCATATTCTATCATCAAAACCTACTGTGTTCATGTGAAAAATTCAAAAGTAATAAAAAGAGAAACAAAATTAATTGCACATTACATACACGTTCAGTGCAATGTGTTTGTGATCCACAGTTACTGTGATATTGATATCCACGATTAAACCTTCAAAAAGGAATGAGATAGACAAGTTACTGAAGCAGAGATTTGGTGACAACTGGAAAAGCCTAGACTAAATGAATTTGTATCTAAGTGTCGTTGATCACACGGTACAAGATGCAGATGAAGATAATGTTCACGTTGTTTAAGAGGAAGAAGGATTGGGGATGTTGTAGATTAATTGTCATCTTAATATACCATTAAAAGTGATTAAATAATAAAATTTTCTTTTAAAATTGTTGTGTGTTGTTTCAAACATTAATAAATCAATTCAATGCAAAAAAATAACTTGCCCAAATACTTTTGTACATTGTATCCGAACATTATAATATTTTTTTTAACCTTTTAGCTTGTAAGGCCTTAACCTCCAAGGCTACATTTTTTATTTTTGTTTATCATTTTTAGTTTGGTTTCAGTGCATTTTTTCTCTTTTTTCTGATTTCTGCAAAGTTTATTTTCAGACAAATTGCTTTTTGAAACGTTGCTGCTTATATGTTATCAATTTGTATGTTGAAACCCGACCAGGATCGATGAATTTTTTTCGAGTGTAAAAATCCTAAGTATGGAAGGGAAGTAAAGCCGCGGATCCCGTGTCATACATTTACGGCACGAAAAGAACCTCAAGCCTGAAAAAAGAGGCCTCTGAGCAAAATTTGTCGGCCCGTTTCACGCCCTGAATAATTTGGGACGCTGATGATCTGAGATGTTAAAGAGAGTCCGTTAATAAATCAAATAAATTTGAATGTGGCGATTTTAATAAGAGGATTTATTTATACTGTGATTTATTCAAAAATAAAAATATAAACATTCTGAAATACTAATTATTTAACGCAAAATAATATTAATATTATATCTCTAAATCTATCAATACTTATGAAAACAGGCTCTTTTAAAGATTTTGCGAAACAACAAATAATAGCTGATAAACATTCAACTTCCTTTTTGTAATAGTTACTGAGAAAAAGGAACGTGAATACATACATTTTTAACATTGTCAAGATAGAGCTTGATGAATCCCCGTAAAAACTCTCCCGGTCTGCTGAACTTCAATTTTTACGTCCAACAATCCGCCACATAAACTGCTGAAGTTGACAAATAAATAGTTAAAACTTTATAATTAATTTGTACACCAGTTTAAATTTTATGTATTTAGCAAATAACAGGGCAACATTAAAAAGCTGTTAAATATTTAAAAGTGTTCTCGATGAAAGAAATTGCATCGTGAGAAATAAAGGAAATAAGGAAGGCTGCTCTTAAATATGTTGAAACTATATAAAACTGGAAATCATGACTTAGATGTCAAATCTTTGCTCAGGTGTTCTGCCGTCTCTGCTTTGTAGTGAATAAAGTATATCGAGTGTACTACAGCACCCCTAAAACTCAAATAAATTGTCATGTGGTTGGATGGTAGCCAACAATCATTGAATGCCGCAGAGCTTCGAACGCATTCGGTGGAAGAAAGAGGGAGACAGGGAACAGAAAATGCAGTACTGTGAAGCATATAAAAGAAGTTAGTGTGAAACAAAACTTGCAAAGATGAGACCAGAAGGAGAAGAACTTAAAAAGTTGGATACGATACCGTGACCCGAATGAAAATCGCCTTCTGTCTCGATACATGGAAAATCGCTTTCTGTCGGTAGACGATGAAGAAAATGCCATCTTGCATAGGAATGCTCTACATACCTCGAATGGCCTACTGTGATGAGCGAGAAAAAACGATAAGGAAAAAAAAATAATAAATAATCATACACATGGTTTCGAAACGTTATTAACAATACGTTCCTGCCACTTTATTATCATTTGGCCATTGTAGGTGTAATGTCGGGTAGAAGAGAGATAGTCAAGGAAGAAATCTCAGTGAAATTAATGAAAAGGGTATGAACCTTTTTTTTAGACATTTCATAGATTTGTAGAAAAATATTTTGGAAATGGGAGATGTTAGGCAACTGTGTCTACCTCTTCTAACTGCTGTAATGCTGAACTGTGTAAATTAGTATTAAGGATAGGAAGTTGGCGTTGGAGGAGAAATATGACCGCTGCCCCACAACACCATTTTGTTGCGCACTGAATGTCGGAAAGCGGGCTCGATTGCATCAACAATTGCATTATTCGAATGATATTAATGTTTGAAAATCATATTTAGGATTTTTACATTAATCGTATTTTATATATATGACAAAAAGTAATAAATCGAGAATAAATTTAATATTGCAAAGAAATAAAACTATAATACAATTTGCACCCATGAAAAAATGTTCAATGCTACATACAGTATGTTCAGGCATTGAAATTTATCAATGTATATATTTCGACTGTAACGTTTGTCGGTCCTGGTGATGTAGTGGTAACATACTTGCCTTCTAAACGCAAGGTCGCAGCTTCATCCCGGCCAGAATCGATGGAGTTTTTTCGGGTGTAAAAATCCTAAGTATGGCTTCCTTCGGAAGGGAAGTAAAGCCGTGGGTCCAGTGTCCTACATTTACGGCACAATAAAGAACCTCAAGCCTGAAAGAAGAGGCCTCTGAGCAAAATTTGTCGGTCGTTTCACGCCCAGAATTGAATGGGACGCTGATGACCTGAGATGTTAGAAAGCGTCCGTAAATAAATCAATCAAAAAAATTCTAGATCTTCTGTTCTACTAGTGCTGACCACGTGGGCACACACCCCTCCTCTCTAGTAAATTCATGTGACTTGTTCTTCACAGGAAACAGTAGAAAGTATTGTGGCAAACAAAGCAAAGCATATGGCCATGAACGTTCCGTTCTGAATGAAAGTATTGTGTAATCTAAACGAACTAACGGTTTTCAACATAAATGTTCAAGATTCTGTACTGTGAACACTGGCATCAGTAGTAGCCTTTTAGTTCCGTAAGGCTTATTTAACCAAACATTTACATTGATATTGTTCAATAAAAATAAGATTATTTTATTATGCAGTTTTTCCTAAGAAGTCACAGTATCTACTTTATGCATCTATTTATAAAATAAAAATAATTTTAATAAAATAAAAAATTAATGTTGATGTTTAAGCACATTAACAGGTAATAATTTTAAATTCTAATATTTTTGGTAATTCAAATCCAGCAGAGGAGAAACTTCAGTCCTTCAGGGGGAGGGGGGGGGGCTTAAAGTCGTGAGTCCAGCATCGTAAATTTACGGCATGTTAAATAACTACAAATGCATAAAAGAGGTCGCTGGGTAAAACTACTGGCCTTCCGCATTCAAGTAATACCTTAGCATTACACTAGATGATATTTGAAGCAAATGGTTGACCATATCCTTCTGATATCTTTAGGTGCTGTATATAACCAAATAAAAATAGTTAATATGATCCGTTAGGCCTTGTAACTTGATGATTAAATGCCAAAACCGCACGTATCCATATACATTTCAGGGCGACAGGGGCAGAAGAAAAGAACATCAACATTTGAACATGGTCAATATTTCTGGCTTTCACACAACTGCACATGGAAGGATTTAAACCCCTCTACAAATTCATCTAGTGTAACACTATCAAAAAACGTCTAGGAGTCACTCTCGATCTGTCACATTGCAATTGATGGGTTTAATGCTTTTTATAACCACATTTGCTTGTATGAATAAAATTGTGACACAATCTTAAGCTTAGTGTTTTGATTATCTACACATCGTTTATTTGTTATGGAAACCATCCGCACATACTACTCAAAGGTCGTCCCACAATTTATTTGCATATGGTTAAGATGGTCCCTTTATCATAGTAAACAATAATAAGTAATCATTAATTTTTACTGAAATATTTGGAACGAACTTTATTTGAAGGTCTTTCAGTATGACTTCTCCCTTTTTACAGTCGTTGAACTAAGCGGGAGCTGTGTAGAATAAGTGAATTTTGTAGAGTAAATTTAAAAAAACAGCGTAAGATCCAAATAATGTCCATATTAATTAATGAAATTAAATAAGTTATGACATTACTGTGTTGTATTTGGGGAATAAAATTAAAACTCTTGTAATCTATAAGTATCACAAAATAAAAACCACACTTTTAGAAGTATTATTATTCAGATTAAACCACAAAATTAATGATATACTATTAATTGAATGAAATACATGATCTACTCATAGCCAAAGCTATATTATGTGTCAGTATTTTTTTATCATTTTTAAATGTAACTATGTTTATGAACTGAGCTCTTGATATCATTTTTATATTCACTACAGCAGAGATAAATAACAGGCAGTTTCGAGTTACATTGTGTATTTAAGATGTTCATATGTTTCAATAAAATAAAAGCATGCTACTATTTAAAAACAATTACATTGTGCTACGCAAATATACACAATCAACAATAAGGAATCGCAAGTTTCATCGATTTTAATAGCTTTGAAATTTAATTTATATATTATTGTAGTACAAAATGTAATGCAAACTTTTTCTGAAGGTTAATACAGAGCTCTCTTATATACAAATAAATTCTCAAAAATAAATTAGATTAACATTTCAAATTTACTGTCTTCAGGAAGATGTTTTTGTTTAAATGTAAAACATATGCATCGTTATAAATACAGTTTATATGCTGAATTAAATTTTCCTTTTATTTTAAAACAATAGAGAAAAAATGAGCCGCAAGAGTGCTTTTTAAAATTTTGGTTTATAAGTATAACCCTGCTCCTAATGGTCTAATTTCCATAATTTTCAGAAACTATTTTTCTTATTTTATTTAAATGCTCTATACTAATTTTGTTATGAGGAAACAAATATTGGCGCTGTTAAAGCGATTTTTAAATTTATTTTTTCGGTTAAATCTTCACTCCTAACGGTCCGATTTCATTGATTTTCAGGAACTGCTTATCTTATTTTATTCAAACGATGTACGAAGTTTCGTTAAGAAAAATCAAATATTGGTGCCGCTAGAGGGATTTTTACATTTTGAGTTTCAGGTAAACCCCCATCATAATTGTCCGATTTTCAGAAACTATTTTTCTTATTTTATTTCAAAAGCATATACAGAGCTTCCTTTAAAAAAAAATTCAATTCTGGCCGCTATAGCGATTTTTACGTTTTGCTTTAACCCCTACTTGTTTTTCAGGTTTGCACCCATTCCTAATTGCCCTTTGTCCTGATATTTGGAAACTACTTTTGTAATTCTATTTTATATAAATATACCTAGTTTCGTTGAGGAAAAACAATAATTACCTCCGCTAGAGCGATCGTTTATTGTTTTTCAAAACTTTTGCTTTAGGTTAACCCCCACACTCAGTGGTCCAACATAACTGGTTAGCGAACTCGACGAATTGTTTGTTAATTGAAAGTTACGTGCCGAGTTTCATTGAAAAAAAAATTGCGACCGCTAGAGCGTAAACAGACATATACATTTTTTTTTCATTGTCTTTTTCTGTGCCTAGTAGGTAGGATTGATGAAGATTTGAAGAAACTTTTAAAAAAGATTTTCATAGGTACAACCACAATAGCTACATTCTTTCGTAATTCCTAAAGTGGGATTTTGACTGTTGATCGTCATTGAATTTGTTCTTTGGGAATTTTTACTCTCTATAAACATCCATTTCGCATTTATTTCGTAAAAACAAAATCATATCGCATTTTAAACTAACAATTAGTCGCAAATTCAAACTCTTCTTTCTAAGTTGAAAATCCTGAACTGCTTATATATTTTTAGACATTTAGATATTACTACTAAAGGATATGCTAATAGACTTATATACTACAAAATTTAGTTGAACTTTTCAATGGGAATATTTGCCTTGTTAGAGACATTTAAATTCAATGATTTGCACCAAAATGTAAGTATTTTTCGTCGTAAACTTAAAATTTTAAATGTGGTTTATTTAATTATTTTCTTCCATTGCAATTTTTTTCTGATTAACTACAATTCTTTATTCATGGGTGCTTGACCTTCCTCTAGACTCTAGAAGCTGTAATTGTAGTGATAAGAATATACAAACGAACAATTTCCTGGATACATACATTTTAAAATTATTTTGAAGCATTTGTCGCTGTTAATAAGAATAAAAAAATATATATATTATTATGTTTAATCTTCAAATACTGCCATCAATCTTTCCCTATCGGGTCCCCGTCTTAGAGAACGATGTCCATTACTTTCAGAAGAATTTTGAGATAAATGTGATGTAGTGTATTTATAGCGGAGGGTGCCTGGGCCGCAGAATGTGTATTGTTGCGCGTGACGTCACGCCAGCTCTAGTGATGACGTCACGGGCTGCGGCAGCTACCTCATGAATGCCACGCCAATTAATCAGAAACCCCGTGGCTGGGTCGGTCCGTTGCTGCATTGGTCGATTCCACTCTAGAGCGAGAACAAACCGTTATAGGCAGCCCCTTTTAATCAGCTTGCCTCCACGTTCTGTCACGACTTTGCAGACACTTCCAGCTGACAAGGCAGGTTTGACCTTGTTAAGCGGGTTGACATGTTTGAACTGTTCGCTCACAGGACCAGAAAATATGCCTCACGGGAAATGTTTTAAAATAAAGTTTTTAATTTATGCAGGTCAATTAGCACTGTGCTGCAGTTACTTTTCCCACATCGGGAGGCACAGATGGGCTTACTGATAACTCTGAAACATGAAAAGGTGACTACCAGCTTCTTAGTTTTCTAGGCATGTGAACTCTGATGACGAATGGTGTATTTACATAGAAGGGGGCTTGTACTTAAAATGAATTTGAATTTATAAAACAGGATTCTGTTTATGACTGGTCAGCTGAGATAGTTACCAGAAAGGGAGAACTGTTTTGCAAAGACTTAAGGACACTAATTTTAAATGATTTACATTCAGATATTTGAGGAAAGTATCATTGCTATCACTAACATTGAATCTGTTTAGACTTCAGGAGAATATATCTTCCCGTCTGTCCTGAGTTCTCATACCCTTTGATTTATATCAAAAAGTAGCTGAACCGTATATTTTCATCCATTATTTAGATGTCATTGTACCAATGAATTTTTCTTTCTTATAGAAAAGTATTTAGCATATTGTCACTTCTCTATCTAATAAAGTAAATCCAGTCACGAATATAAAAACTTCATATCTGCCGATTCCAGTTTTCTTTTTCTCTTTTTTTTTCTGTCCATGTTTACTTCTCGCGCCATAGATTAGAGCTGGAACTGTCATCACCTTATATAACTTATCTTAAACTCCCTTCTGATGCAATTCATCAGTGTTCACATGTCATTCTTATTAGTTAGTTTATTTCCTGTGTCTAAAGGATTTACATATGAGATGGAATGCTCTAAATAGTTAAAACTTGTAACTTGTTAACAACAAATATATTTATGATACAAGTTCCTTAAGTGTTTTTTTGGACTAGTGTGAAGTTAAGAAGCTTCGCTTCTTTAAAATACGAATCCATAGAATGTAAACATGGCTGCGTCTGAGAAAGTTAATTCGTCATCTCGGCCTCGCTCACGGCAGGTGTTTGTGCCTATGCCTCCAATGGGACACCCCGGGAGTAAGGGGTAGTTGGAGACACCAGGCTGCCAGGATCCGTGAGTAGCGACTGCGCGGACACAGATGTCCCTAACATGTTTCTATATAGAGCACCCCGACCCCCCGAAGTCCCTCGGAAGGTATTACTTCCGTACCAACGCCAGTGCAGAAATCCATCTCACCCCGACAACTCTCTCCTTCGACTCTGCAAAAAAAGCAACGGAAATAAATCCCAACATTCGCCTAAGTGACCGGAAACTTTTAAGTGAAAGTAGCAACCTCTCAAAAATTGTTTAAATAAAGTTAAATTTTAAGAATGATCTTACAAACTAACTAGATATGTGTACTATTAAATTTTAAAGTGCCTCTTAATTATCCTAGAGAAACGGAATGGAGCACGAAATGAAAGAATGAACATTGCACGTTAATTAAGTTTGACATTGACGTCTAGAATGCTGAAGTTGACCTCGTTACCTCTATGAAGCTGAGACATAATGCTCTTTCTGTGCTTAATGAAATAGTGCAGCTTCCTGAATAACATTCCATATCTTACTGCATATGTTTTATCAACTTTCTGGAGAGAAAGAGCCTCTTCAATGATCCTCCTGTTGTCATGGTCGCTTTGCTTTTTAGTTTGTCAGCTGCGAATGAGATAAAAAGAAACTACGACTGCTAATCGATTAGCTACAGATTGGCTTTATCGACCGCATCCATTTTAATTCCAGGATATCTTGCAGATAGAGAAGTGAACCCTAAATACAACCGTAACGTCCGGTTAAGATAAACATCTCACGGCCCTAGACCATGGCCTCAAAGCCCGGAAACATATTATTTTAACATAAATACTGACCGTTTAACCACCAGTAATAAGGAGTCTGAGATAGCCGATAAATTCACGAATGTAGTAATCAGATTTTCAATATTAATGAGAATTTAAATATAGGCAAATTCCCCAAACTTGGCTTACAAAACATAATACATATTTTGTAAATTTAATGTATATTTATATTATGAATAAATAATCTTCTAAACAATTTCAACAGAAGAATGTCGATTGTCAGTAATGCCAATAGAGAAAAGCCAAATACGCGTTTAGGTCTATTTCATGAATAAAATAAAAAATTTGAAATGAACAATATTAACAATTGTTTAAAATGTTGTACTTATGAATTCTATTTAGAAACCGTGAGACTGAAATAGACGAAAGTTGACTATTACAATCGCTACCTTCGATTTTCTAATACCAACTAAGAAAAACAAAACAGAGATTATATTTTATCATCAGAACAACGAGTATATTATAATGTATGGTTAATTACACAGGTATTATTACATAGCTTTCAAAATTATTTCATACTATTCGGCTGAATACCCAAAAAACAATTGTTTGAATGAATGCATATTCAGTTTGTTAAATGTACAATTTGCCTGCTCAGAAATTATAGTAGGGATTATAGAGTTGGCTACACTGACCTGAAGGTAAATGAACTTCGCGCGTTAAAGGAATTTTATAAAAATTTACGATAATTTTCTACGATATCGGTCTGTGATTGGTCAAAATTCAAATTTTTGTCTCATTTCATCGGTCGATTTTATAATGATGTCACATAAGTGAAACAGTAATTAAAAATATAAAAAGAATAAAATTTATGAAAGAATGATAAAAGTACCATGTTTTTTTATACGTTGAAAACCACAGTTATTGTTTATTGAGTAGTTTTAACGCTTGTTTTCTACTGAGGCACCACAGTGTATACAGTAAGGACGGCTTGGGTATTTCGTGGGATCGAATTCTGAGTGCGCATGTCACGAAACTTTCAGATGGCTCTGTATAAATAAAGGGATGGCATAATTGAATACAAACCGACAACATTAATTGCCAAGTTTTAAATAAATTAAACATTTTCAGGCATGGGTATGCCATCGAAATCCTAATAATAATTATTGCTGGATGTAACCATTCCGAAATGTTTATTATTGATGCTAAATTTCAAGTCTTACCAGGTTATGACAGTTACTGGTTATGTTGGCATAGCTCGCTCTTAGGAAGGAAGTCTGCGCGTAGGTTTGTACAGGTTATGGCTATAATACAAAAATGATGCAGGATCACATTCCTCTGAATAATTCTGATCAAATTGCCCTAAAGTTCAGATCATGAAAAATCTTAAAAATATTGAAAAGTGTTTCACCGAGTAATAATTAATACTGATACTAATACAAATCGCGCCTTCTTTTCTTCTTTTCATCATCATCATCATCTGTTATTGTAATTATTATTATAATTATTATTATTATAATTATTATTATTATTATTATTATTATTATTATTTCAGCATGTTTTATTTATTATTTGATAAAAATTTGCCAAAAATGAATATACAAAATTTATAAACTTGAGGTGGCATTTGTACAGTTGCTCTTTGATATTGGCATATCTTAAATAGCATTTTGCAGAACATCACTCATACGTTCTAATTATATTTTCCTCACCTTCCCAACTTCATTACCGAGTAATTATCATATTCGGTATAATACTCCTTAGGCTTTCACGGTGGGTGTTACAATTAACACTTAAAATATCCCGGGCTGTTTTGCCGTGGTCCAGGCTTAAATTGCTACCATAGCTCTCATCAACTATTGCAGTGGTCAGGTGTTGTTCATCATCCACTGATGATGCCAACAGTGATGAAAGCTATGGTAGCATATTAAACCATGGACCATGGCAAAACAGTCGGTCCTAGTGGTGTAGTGGTAACCACACTTGCCTTCTTAACCCAAGATCGCGGGTTCAATTTTTTTCGGGCGTAAAAATCCTAAGTATGGCTTCCTTCGAAAGGGAAGTAAAGCCATGTGTCCCGTTTCTTAGATTTGCGGCACGAAAAAGAACCTCAAGTCTGAAAGAGGCCTCTGAGCAAAATTTGTCGGTCGTTTCACACCCTGAGTTGAATGGGACACTGATGACCTGAGATGTTAAAGAGCGTCTGTAAATAAATAAATATTCCAATGTCAAAACAGCCCGGAATGTTTTAAACAGTTTTTATTTAAAAATATACGGTTTTCAGAACTCAGTAATTTACGATAATTGCAAAATTAAACTATGTTCGCCAAGTTCGCCTAGCTTTTTTATATCAAAAACAGTATACTCAAAATTAAAGTAGGGATTTATGAAAAAAAAATAAAGCAATAATAGTAATAATTATTGACCGTCATTCAGAAACCATTATAAACAAGTAAAAACTAAAACTAAAATAAAAAGAAAACACAATTTACCCACTTTAATTAATGTATTATTCTACTAATTACATTTTATTTCAGTAAACGTTTTAATTAATACAACTGTAATTTCCACGTTCAACAGCAGTTCGCTAAACAATATAAGTTAATTGCGATGACATCAGTGAAGTACACGCAACACTACTTAGGTACTGTGTTTAAAACTACAAGGCGTTGTTCCTTTGTTTGTAGAGCACAATAATATGCTCTCAGTAGAAGGGTGCAGAAAAGTTCTAATTTATTTTTAGGGGTAAATACAAACAAGTTAGCACATTGACCATAATAATTATCGGTTATAATTTTGGAACAGTTTAAAATTCACACAAGTACACATGGGACTTAATACCATCCTTGTAACAATCAAAATATACCTACATACACACATGCATCGATATACTTACACCACACGTTTTGTATGAGTAATTTTGTATACATATACACAAACATGTTAGAACCCTTAACCCTGAGTCCACCTTCCCTTTACTCATCCTCCTCCCCAACTCCCCGCTCTTCTCTAAAGGCATTAACCTTCTTTGTCGTTTCTTCGCTAGATATGTTGTGGGTGAATAGCTCATGTATCAACCCTCCCCGGCAGATGTTCACACTTCAGAAATTGCGGGCGCTTCTTAAAATCTCCGCTTCCCTGCATTCAGCCAAAATACGCCTCCAGACGTCGCTTTCTCCGCACAGTGGGCTAATTCTTTCCCCGAGAGCATTAATTGTTTTATTTCCTTTCCAAACCTCCAATCTGAACCATGCGAGATGCTTCTTTCTTTTCTTCCACAGACATCTAGATAATGCCCCCTCCTCCACATCTGATCTATTTGAACCTGCAGGTTAAGGAATACTTTTGATAGATAATATAACATAATAATATTAAACAAAATAAAGTTTTAAAAGATTCATTTCGATACAAACCATACTAACTGAAAACAGTTGTTACAAAAGATTGCGTTGATAATGTTCTATAACAAGATTTCCCAACTTTGTTTTTTATGTTTTATCTAATGCTATTGTCTATCTGTATTATCACGAGTATATATGGTGAATCTCGTAAAAAATTTGCTGCAAATATTTCTGAAATGAAAGGTGCTATTTAAACTTTGTTGTCACGGAATTTAAATTTAGAAAAGCCCATAAAACTATTTAATAAATATTATAAAATATATTTCTACAGAGGAAAAGTAATTCTAAATAAGATTGGGATGACAATTTTTTTCACGATTCTAGGCCAAATAGTTCACGAAATATCGTCATCGTATGTAGACCGCCGACTTTCAGGTTTTTTAAGGGCATTTCCATAATCATTAGGCAAAAAGTAATGCATTCCTTCAGTTGTTGTGTATACGTCAGTTCCCATGTTGATAAATTTCAACAGTATGCTGCAGTTTATTCTAGAAGGGTCTAAAATTCCCATCTCTGGTCATATTAAATCTTTAAAGAATGCCTGTCCCACTTAACTGGAAATGTACTGCACATTCCTCCAGCCGCCATCATATGTGTACGTTAGTGCTTACATTTGTTTCCTTTACACGTATTAATAAGTTGTGATATGTCACTGAAATTAGACTTGGGAGAGAAGGTGGCATTAATCATTAATGCTGAAAAAGTCGACATGGATCATAGTGTATGTAGAATGGAGGAAGAATGTCGATTTTTCTTGATTTTGTATGCTGAGAGGTATCCAAACAGATATACCCAACATATTGTTGATAATTGTAGACAAAATAAGAACATGTATTGTTTTTGCCTAACAATCAGGGAAATGTAATGATTTTTGCCTAATGATCACATATTTTCTCTAAAATGAGTCCATGATGATATATCATGACCTAGAATCAAGCAAACAATCCTATTGACATGCTAATCTCGTCTAGTTTTATTTCCTTTAAATCAATAGGCGTTTTTCGGATTGAAAACTTTGTGATAAAAATGCACTTAGTATGGACTACATTGACGAATGCTAGTCTGAAATTTAAGTTCGGTGAAAAGAGCAGTTAAATAGCACTTTCGTTTCAGAAATATTTGCGATAGTAGTTGTAGGTTATTTTTCCCGTATCGGACTTAGAGAAAGTTTATTTAAAAAGAAATTTTTTAAATATTACATCGTGTTTTTATGGGAAGTAAAGCCAATTTAACTCCAAATTATCTGTTCAAAGCATCACTCAGGTTTCATTATATCATCAATCATAACCTTGGCTTCCTGAACGTAGCATCGCAACTTCTCGTATCAAATTATTCCAATTCCAGTTGAATAAAACTTGCCGTTCTTTTTCCATGCCTGGCGAGTTATAAATCTCAATACAACTTTTAATACCTGTATGGATAGTCTTAAAATTCCATATATCACAATAAACTATAATTCTTTCGCTGCACCACATAAATAAATTGCGCATGGTTTTACGCAATCAGCAGTCATTACCCAGTCTCTTCTAAGGCTGGGTATGTCATACAAGATCAATAGTGGAAAGAGCATAAACTGAAAACGTTTCTTGTTTCATAAGAAAAACTTGATAAGGTCGATTCTCATTTTAAATTGCAAAAGCGTTCTGCTAATTTAGCTTTAAGAATTTGTGCGTGTGATTAGAGCTATTTTTTCTCTTCAGTTCTATCGTCGTAACTTTTGCATCATCGTTTTCTAAGTTATCCAGTATTTTAGGACGTTTCTGTGGAAATGATATTCATCCACTTGGACTCTCATTATTTTTGTCCTCTTCACTTTTAATTACATTAATGTTACTATAGACGTCCTAAAGAACAACAGAGAAACGTATTTTGTTCATCGATTATATGAAATCTTGTGATTTAGTAGAAATACAGAAATTTTAGTCAATTATGAATAAAAGGGGCACTCCAAGTCACTTAAGTGAAGCAATTATATGCATTTACAAAAGTACAAAAATTAAAATATACGAAGTCTGTAAAACAAAGTAAATAAATCTAGGAGTATGACAAGACTGCAGTTTGTCGCCATTACTTTTGTAATATTAATATTAATAAAACGTAATACAACGGACAATTAATATCCCATTTTATTCTAGGCATTTTAATGCAGAAGAATTTACTTTGACAGGTATGTTTGCTGATGAATCAATTTGTTTTTTCTAACTTAGGGAATAATTTACGAAGTCAATGTATAAAATGACAAAATAGCATGAAATACGGCATGATGATATCGACAAATACAAATAAAGTTATAGTTCTTGAAAGTAAATAAAGTGTCAAAAGTTGTAATAGTACAAGAGGAGGCATTTAAATTTTTAGTAATTCACATGTCATTCAAAAACAGAACAGACCAAACAAAGAAAGTGGTAATGCATAATTAATAAATCAGGATATTAAGTGATATCGATGCCGTAATTATTATATGACAGTGAAAATTTAAAAATTGATAAGTAAATGAGATTAAAAACAATTGCAGGATATAAGAAAACAAACCATAAAACAAATGAAGAAATACAAGAGGAATTATGAATATCTAATCTGAACGAAAAAGCCAAAAGTATAAAACGTACAGAAGATGAAACCAGAAATCATATCACAGTACATTAAAAATTATAAACCAAGAGAGGTGAAAAATATAGATGATCCGTAAAATGATGGTATAAAATAGATGTGCTGATTGCTTCAGACAGTAATGTCTAATGCATGAACGCAGGAAAAATATGTAGTTCTCTTTAAATTTAGTATTCATATACATATAATGCTGCCTGCATGTTTTCATTCAAGAAGCCACATTTTTTTTTTTTCGTTATATTTTCACGAATGGTCATAAATTGTGTGATCAATACCTGGCTCCATGTTGTTTGCAAACAGATGTCTTTTTCTAGCCTCTAAACTATTAAAAATGTTAATTGCATTAATTATTGTCATCACTAAATGCACATTATAGCATTACGTGCGTCTTCCTTTTCGCACGACTGCCAACATACTCACTGTTACTAGCACAAGCAAAGTCTTAAAACGTCATTTTGGCTAATTGTACTGTGCCGCCCTGAGCCGTCTACCTATTTATTATCAATAGAGTGTAAATCAGGGTATGGAAGTATTGACTGCGAATTAATTAGTGCATTATGTAAGGTTTGAAGAGAACAAGACATGGGCATCACAATTAGAAGAGAAACTGGAAACGATAGAGTTGGTCTCCATTTGGATAGCGGGTCAGGGGTATAGAAAAAGTGCATGGAGGAAGGCTAAGAACAGCTTGAGGGATATGGATAGAATGCAGGCAATTGCATAATGCAGGGGGATGATTTCGCTAGAAGTATAACAAGGGTTAAAATTTGAAAGGAGGATGGACTCTCGTGACTCAGATTAGGGGCGTGACGAATGATTAAGATCACTGACGAAAATTGGCTAAGAAGTGGCGCCATCTGAGGAGAGGAATCTAGATAAATATACTGATTGAATGCAAAGGTATGGAAGAATAAAATGAAAGGTATTTACCCCGGAACAGAGGAAGATTATGCTTAACCGTGTTCAGACAAAGAAGAGGAGAAGAGAATAGTAAATTTCAAATGAAAGTGAAACTACTTAGGTCTGAAAAGGCTGGTAACAAATAAGAGCCTGGGGAAAACAAATTAAGCGAGTACAGCTATGTGTGACATTTCTAAAGTTTGATTTATTTTGCTTATTAATTAATTTATATTTTATTTTTAAATATACATATGATATCCGCAGTAAATAGTTCCCCACAGCCGACTGACCCGGGTATTGGTGTGTAAGTCCTACAAGCGGTGGAGGGTAAATAACAGCGACAGAATATGAATAAATATGTTTATTGAATATTTCATTATGACATATTTAATATTTAATCTAGTATTAAATCAAATTGACTAGTATATTATAAAAGCACGTTCGTATGCCTGTTGAATTTTTATTGTAATGGTGTCAATGATGTAAATGCGCACCTATTATTTAACAATTATTTATAGTTACCTTAAATTTAGAATATCTCAGTTGATCGTACTATAAAGTTTCATTGAAATTGATCTAGTGCAACCTAAACGGTTTCCTAGTTATATATATATTATAGCTAGGGACACAGAGTTGAAGAAATATTGTGAAATTCATAAAAAGAGCAATTTTACAATCTATATGTAACACGCACGCTCAGCAGTTGCCTTGTAACCACACAGCAGGGTCACCTTTATGCAGAACATAAAATCCTAGTTATGACTTGGGCCTTGCCTTTCTACCTGCATGAAATGTTTATAGCGAGGTTCTGACGGCCGTACCAAGATACCATACATCAAAACATCTTCGGTCTCTGCTGAATTGTGTAGACATGATGAAAGTTGTATTTCAGGCTTTCTCTGACGAAATGGTATCCTGTAACGCGATGTAGCCCTTGATGCAAAGTTCACTATTTGTCTTTTCTTCTTTGAGTTGAAGCTAGTTTCAGTGTTTTGGGGCAGAAAAACGGCTACTTTCATGATAAAGTGGTATGCCCGAAAATTTATTTTAATACGCGCTATGTGTTACGGCTATCATCAGTGGCAACACTAGGTTCTGGCGCTAGTTTAACATTTTATTTCAGTTGTTCCTCGATTAACTCAAAATAACTTCTTGGTTCCTCATCGCTCATAGGTAAGTCGGTCACTGCAGGCCTTACCGTTCATGAGTGTGTCTTCTTGCAATATTTTAATAAATAAAACGTTTTATTATTGACACTGACATTTAAATGTAGTCAATATTTATGGGAGTTTATTCTACTAAGCGTGGAGGTATTTAAGATGTATAGCTAAAATGAAACTAAACAACTGAACGTATGTTTAGATTATGTTATAGGCTTTCTATAAATGACCCCAAAATTTATACATATTAAATAATATTCTTAAGGTATATTTCAATTATGACTAAATACAATTTTAGTGATATGAAATTGTGTGCATTTATAATTTGTTGAGTTAAAGGATATTAAAATTTAGTTTTTGATTTGTTTCAGTTGATCTGTATTAATGCCAATATACAACTAAAATATTTTACTTTAATAATATGAAAATTCTTCAGACAAAAGTGTTCGATTTAAAAGGGAATATGATATAATATTTAGATGTTGGATTTTCAGGTATGTGCATATTTTGTTCCTTTAAGAGGAAATAATTTCAAATTTTTATATATCATGAAAAATCAGGCCTACTGAAACAACTTAATATTGCCTAAAACGTCCTAAAAGGTATCCCTAGAACTGTTTAAAACAAGCAATAATTTAATCATTCTTTTTAATTTTTCCCACACACACAAAGGCGTATTGTGCGCAGACTATAAGCGAGTTCAAGTCAACAATAGAATACGAACCATTCCCAGCTGACCTGTCTCTGGTTAACATTTTAATAACAGCCATTTAGAATACTTCATCGAATTCCCTGTGTGTGATTTGGTGCTCATATCCTGCATTACATACACGTGACTTGTTTTGCATATGAACAACAGCTCTGTTTCTTAAACAATGGCGAATGCAGTACATCGTTGTCGAAACCAACCATCTCAAAATTGAATAAGTTTCAAGGGACATGAGAGGAAGAATATTTCTTTAGCGAATATGACATTAAGTGCTTTTATTTGATATAGTGTTGCAGAAAAATGGAATAAATTATAATAGAAGTACGTATGTTAAATCATATTAAAGGGTAGGATATCATCATCATCATCATCATCATTATTACTATTATTATCATCATTATATACCAGTAGGCGTTGAAATTTGGTTTAGGCTCCTTATTTGTACAATTATCTCCTACAGAACAGTATATCGACAAGGCTAGAAAGTGCAAAAATCACTGTAACTTAACGGATGCGCGTGAATCTGTCACCATTACACAAACTATGGCAGAAGAGAGTGTCAGTTATATTGTAGCATGAGAAATTGCCATATAACTTAAATTATTTCAGGAGTAAGAGAGTTTATATAAACATATGTAGTTAAGTTGTTTTGTTTATTTGATTATGGGCGCTCTTTAACATCTCAGACCATCAGCTTCCTATTCAATTCAGGGCTTGAAACGGCCTATAAATTTTACTCAGATGCCTCTTCTTTTAGGCTTGAGGTTCTTTTACGTGCCATAAATCTAGGACACAGAACCAAGTTCTTACTTCCCTTCCCAAGGAAGTCATTTTTACAACCTAAAAGATCCCTACCCTAGCTGGATTTGAACCCCTTGGGTCCATGAAGCACTAGACACTAGGACCGGTCATGAATACACCCTTTGACAAAAAAAAAAAAAAAAAAAAAAAAAAAAAAAAAAAAAGAAAGAGTCATCTCTTGTATGTAAAATTCTTGTAAGTCCTATTCGTTACAGCTTGCAGGTCATAAGATAACCAGCAAAGCTGTGTAGCCACTACAGCAGTTGTGTTATATAGAATGCTCTAAAGACGCTGTTCTGTTAGCTCTGTGACAAGAGTGTACAGTGATGCCGTGGTTAAGAGCGCAGGTTCACCTCTCGGAATGAAGTACTTTTATTTTTAATAAACCTTTGTAACATATTATGACAAATTAGTTTCGTAATATTGTTTCCCGTACACGGCAGGTTTTAACGTTAACGTATTTTATATATTTCCTTCAATATTTGTTCCACCTAAATGCAATATGCTGCACATGCAAGAAAAACAAAAGATGTCTTATTGACAGAAATTCAAAAAGCCTGGGATGTTGTAGTCTCTCGTCCACACAACCGTAGAAGTCTAACATCATTTATGTCTCGAAGATTGAGGGCAGTTGTACATGCTGAGGGTGCATACACCCGATATCAATTTATGTTTATATGTTTGTCTTTTCAATTTATAAGATATACTTTTCTTTTCATGTATTTATTCAATTGTTTGTAAAGGAATGCGTTTGTTTTTTATTATGTTTTTGTGTATGCATAGGTAATGTCATAAAACTCAAGTGCGTTAAAATATAATATGAATTAAAGCAACATAACTTCTGCATATACATAAAATCAATAAAAACATTTTATGTTGGATTTGAACCCAGGAGTTTACGCAGAAAAGCAATGCTTTCTAAGCCGCTCTGACAACGCTACTCTACCCTAGCGTTCTCTTTTCCAGATGCTTATGATTGTGACCGTTACGTTTACAGCATTCGCTGCATGCGCTTGTAAATACCGCGTTTACTAGCGTCTTCAAGTTCTTCGACTGACACGCAGAATCTGGTGATGACTCACTTTTTTATTGTCAAAGGGTTTTCATAAACATTGTACTTCTATTTCCATATTTTATTTCATAAAATGTCGAATTTCACATCTTTTCTTGAAAACGGAACTTTACGTTTTGTTATATTTTTTTCGGGCTATATTTTAACCAACAAACGAATACACCAAGAAAAAGTTAATACATTTTGATAAAATTGTTACATTACAATTGTTGTATTGATATTTCTGCTTCTTTCAACTGTTTCTTTGTGACTGCTTCAACTGTTGAATGGCTGGTATTATGGGTCCTATAATGAGGTAATGCTTAAGTACATTTTCAACGTATGTTGAAAACATACATATTAAGTTATAAATATTGCAATATATATTACGTGAATGTGGTATAAAACAAATCGTACTAGGAAAGTGCATCTATCTTAATCGCACTGTACTGTAAAGGGCCCGTTTCTGTAGTAACATAAAGAACTAATAAATGTTATAATTTACATTTTAGCTTATTTCAGTGCTGAGATTTGCATAATGTGACTTCTTCAGCTACGATCTGTGGGGCGCTAATCTATAGTACTGTACGCTATGTGTGCCTTCTCCTAGAAGGCACACTCCTTCATTGCGATAGCCGCAAGGACTTAGCTTATCATGACTGAGCAGTTCTCTTCCCATTAAGCCCAATTTGCGAAACATAATACTCTGTATACTGCAACTTAGTGCGAATATAATTTGATCTGATATAATTTAAATGCAGATAAATTCAGAATAGCCTTGCCTTGTTTTCAGGAAATAATTTCCTCGTATAAATACAGTCCAACTGATCTCGAACGCTTGACCGCTAGGAACCCATTATATTAATTGTGCAATATAATAGCTCACTAAATAGTACTGAATGTGCATAGGTCATACCTTGCGTCCCCTCGCGCGTTATATGGAACTGTGACGTGCAAGCCGGCCCTAGTCGTAAAATTCAGGCACCGACGCTGCTGGCAACCGTTAACTTTAATGGTTTCAACGAACATTGAGCCAGTACAGAGTGGAACACTGTCTATTTTGCACCTACTGCCCTCGGCTGAAGGAAAGAATCGTGAACATGTCTTGCAGAGAGCGTCTAATAAACAGCGCTCATATTTTCACTTTGTGTATTCTGTGGCTAGGCTTTTAAAAATCAATGCATTCATTTAATGTAACCTTCACTTACTTTTTCTTTAATAATGGAAACTCGTGTAAAGCAAACAATTTGTATCAGTGTATATGCCACTAAGATCCTTATGTAGGAGGCGGCAATTTCCTCCATGTCATAGTATTTGCAGCTTGGGGAAATCGGAAGGCCCTCTCGTACCATTAAATTAACTAAGTTTATGTTACTACTGTGGCAGAACCATTACAGTTACAACAATGAAATTTGGACATCTTGTCTTTGTACTGAATCAGAATTAAGATAATTCAGGCATTGGAACAATAAATTAGATAATTTACTTTAAGCCTATTTTTGTCAAAACATTTATACAAAAAAATCATAATTCCTAGCTTATAAATTGTTCTTAATAATTCTGCTTCAGTAGCTATGTCTAATAAAACTGTTTAATTTTTGGAATAAATCGATTTAGTATTCTTTCACCCCAGAGATACATACATGCAGGAAAATGTAGTTTTGAAAAACTTGCGTTGAAAGAAAAAATTGTTTAACATTCATTCACCTCTCCAAACTGAAATCTAATGTAATGCATGCCTTTATCACAGTCAGGTATGTTTATCTCAAAATAGCCAACAGCAAAAAACAAATGGTAAAAAACCAGAATCTTCTAGCACATTTGGTTCAATGGCTATGTTATTTTGAAATGGGTGGTGTAAAATTCAGCAGTTTGTTTAAGCTATGCAGGCGTATTTACAAATATTAAAATATATCTAAGCTACACATTCCAAAAAAGTTTATATTACATAATTCAGAAAAGTCGTAAATTTATTGTAATTCTTTTTTTAAAAAAATACTAAAAAAAATCAAAAAAAAAATCTTCCAAATCTCCTTAAGAATAATTTTAATCATAAATAAAAAAATAAATAAATATAACAACTTTTATTCAAATAAAAGCATAAGATTTATTAATTGATAAGACAAAAATGTGAGGACAATTTTAAAACTATTGTTAATAGGACCCGATTAAATAACAATGAATCAATTGTAAAATTTAACAATTTAGTTTACTTGTGTATGTATATATATGTCCATAAATACCAATATATATTAATTTCAGATAAACATATTGTTGTACAAACTGAAACATAACACAAATAAGGACAAATCTAATGAAGCTTTACAACTTTAGTGAATTCAATAAGAGATAACATAGAGCACAATTATTAATAAACAAATTAAACACATTAAATTAATTTCTATAACAATATATTTTAATAACTTAATATTAAAACATTAATAATCACATATTAAAAATGTATTTTGCTAGCGAAAATACCGAAACATTAATGCTGTTTTTATAATTGTATATTAAAATAAAATTTTAATAACAACAGACCAATTGTGTTTTAAACGAATTCACAACATTAAAGTAGTTCCTATAATATAGTTTAATAAATGCATACTAAAACAACCATGTTAATAATAAAGGATAACATACACCTTATTATTAAATAAATACAAAATATTGAACTGCTTCTTTAATAATATATTTTAATTACTACACATTTAAACAATAAGAGACTACTATCTATTGTTAAACAAATTAATAACATTAAACTCGTTCTTGTAAAAGAGAATATTTCTTAATATTCTCTTTTACAAGAACGAGTTTAAACTTCGGTGTCGGTCCTGGTGGTGTAGTGGTTACCATACTGGCCTCTGGCCTCCTAAACCCAAGATCGCGGGTTCGAACCCGGCCAGGACTGATGGATTTTTTCGGGCGTAAAAATCCTAAATATGGCTTCCTTCGGAAGGGAAGTAAAGCCGTGGGTCCCGTGTCGTACATTTACGACAGGAAAAAGAACCTCAAGCCTGAAAGAGAGGCCTCTGAGCAAAATTTGTCAGCCATTTCACGCCCTGAGTTGAATGGGACGCTGATGACCTGAGATGTTAAAAGAGCGTCCATAAATAAATCAATCAATAAAAATATTAAACTTCGGCTGACTACATTACACTAGATAATGAGGGTGAAGAAGAGATGGGATGATGATGATGATGATGATGATGATGATGATGAAGACGACGATGACCAACAGCGGAATGAGTGGCAGGGGTAACCGGAGAACCCAAAGAAAAGCTACCCAGGCGCAGTTCCACTCACTTCAAATCGCATTTACGGCCGCTGAGATTGAACCCGGGCCACCTCGTGGGAGGTGAGAAGTCGAAAGACTCGCCCACTGCGTGCCTATATTGGTAACGTTTCTTCATACTCCTTGTTTCTTTGAAACAGGGAACTTTTTGGAAAATAATTATAAATGTAATTAATAAATAGTTGATAATGTGCTTAAAAGTGATTGGCCTCATTTTGCAAACTTATTACTCACAAAACAAAATGCCATGTAGAGAACTAGTTTCAAGCATGTAGTTCTGTTTAAAACACGACAGTAGAGTTCCGTGGTTTTGAATGAGGGAGGTGTTAATGTGTTCTTTGTCTAACCTTAGAGCAATGTCCCTTTTGTATAGTATTCCAAATTGGGGGATTATTGAACATGAAGTTCACCAGGAAGCAATGCTTAGCCGAATTCTGTTTTCTTCTTCTTGTTAGTATCTCATTCTCATTACTATTACCTATGGCTTCTAGCAATAACTGTTATAATCTTAGCGGGTCAAAGTTGGCATATTATCACTAACTATAGATAAAAGAAACAGCGTGAAATTAGTAACATATAACCTACCTGATCTCATTAAATTTAAGTGCTACTAATTACGAACATCAAGCTTGTAGGTGTTGGATTGACTAACACTTAAATATATAGAGTATATTTTGTCAAAAACAAATTAAATACAACATGGGTCATTATATCATATTAGTTCTGAAATGCCCTCAAAACAGTTTATTGTATTACTTCTCTTAGTGAAAAACAAAAAGTAATCATTGGGAGCCAAAAATGGCAAATATGGCTGATGTGGAAGCACTTGGAAGCGAAGATCATGCAGTTTGCAGCAACAATCCCAGACATGTGTGAAGGTCGTGATGAAAGAGAACTTTCCTTTTTGCAAAAATTTTAGCGTGAATAACATTCTTCAGTTGGTCCAGTATTGAAGCGTACTGAAGCGAACCCGGTGATAGTTCTATCCCAACATCCATCACACCATGAGAATCCCAGAAAATCATAGCCATGGATTTTCCTGCAGATGGACCGTTTTTGTTTCCTTTGGGCACTTTCACCTACTGTTTGGACCGCTCCTTCGTCTTGGCGTGTAGTAATCAATCCAAGTTTCATCTACTGTTATGAAATGTCGGAGATACTCACTGAATTTGCTTTTAAACAAGTCCTAACACTTTTGCGAAATGTTCATTCGAATGCGCTTTTGGTTCAATTTAACAAACGGAGCACTCGTAGAGCGGAAAACTTTCTCATGCCCATTTTGTGTTTAAAATGTTAAAATACAGTTTATCGAGGTCTTTGAATATCAGTCAACTCGCGTACCTCAATGTGAAAAATTTTGTCACAATCTCGTTTATGTAGCAATTTTGGGACGCCCTGATCGCTCATCGTCTTGATGATGTAACGACTCTCTTAAAATCATCAGTCTCGTGTTAACCGTTGAAAACTAATAAAACTAATTTGACCATATTATATATGTTGTTTTATGGCTGAACATTGTTTAAACATTATATATTATTCATTTGTGCAAAATATATGTCAACCGAATCTTGTTGCATTATTAAAGTATGCAAATATATCACATAAACACTAGACAAAAGTGTAATCTACATGGACCCATTGCAAATTTATCTGTTCTCAAAAATTGTATTGAAACTTCATCAGAATATATATTGCTGTCTAAATTACCCTCAAATATTTATTATTATCCTATAATACGGAGAGATTCAAATCTGCCCTTACAGAATTACATTCAATCAGAATCACTTTCGTAAACTCTCGCGGTTATATTTACAATATATAAGAGCAAGTATTCATTTTCAGCTTGCCGCGACTTTCTCGATCATAGCGTCCCGATTACCTCGTCTACCTAAATTTTACTCTGTTACCGCATACCAGCTACTCAAGAGCAAATAAACCCCTTATACTTCTCCTGTTAGTAATAGTGCGGTTGTTAATCTTATCTTCTGTTTCACTTATGATGCCGAGACATTGCTCTTGCAAAAAGATTATTTTTTGCCCCGACTCCCAAATTAAGTTGTCTTAAATATGTTTCCGGTGACGTAAAATTTGTCGTAATTTAAGATGGCATTACTATTATTAAACTAAATCTACTCAGTTTACTATGATGGTTCTTAGTATTACTCTTTAGATGGTGCTGTAACGTTACAGATATGTAAGTGTACTCATTGTGAATGAAGATCGTGTAGAAAAACTAGTGTTAATATTTTACACAAAATACTTACAACTGAAATACTAGCTGCGATAAAGCACTACGTTTTAAAAGGTTATACCAAAGTAGGAAGAATCCTTTACTAAGAAGGAAAAAGCATCGTTCTCGCATTGCAATTTTCCTTCCTTAGGAAGCCAAACTTAAGAGTTTTACGCCCGAAAAAATTCGACCCTGGCCGGTATTGATGCCGCGATTGGGTCTACGAGGCAAGTATGGTTACCACTAGACCACCAGAACCGACACGTCCCAAGAAGACATTGTAATAAAATCGGCAATAAATAAAAGATTGAAAAAGGTATGAAATCCATTATCTTTCGTTATGGTATTGCAGCTTAAATACGTTTTATTGTATACGTGGAATTACTGGGTGCGTATTAATAGGCTTTAAAACATGTTTAATGTCCATATAAATATCATTAGTGTAATTTTGTGCATCTTTACTTAGTTGATTTGTTTCATTTACGGACGCTCTTTAACATCTCAGGTCATCACGTCCCCATTTAATTCAGGACGTGAAACGGCCAAAATTTTTTGCTCAGAGGCCTCTTCTTTCAGGCTTCGTGCCATAAATCAATGGCACGGGTCCTATGGCTTTACTTTCCTTCCGAAGGAAGCCATACCTAGAAATTTTACTCCCGAAAAAATCCATCGACCCTGGCTGGGATTGAACCCGCAATCTTGGGATTACGAGGCAAGTATGATTACCACTAGATCGACTACGTTCTCACTTGCACGTTCTATGGTACATATACAGGAACCTATGGAATGTAAATCAATCTTAATCTTGTTTTATATCAACATAAAAATGCTCTTTGTTATGAAGGAACATGAAAATTTGCTTTTATTATTGAAAACTGTGAAAAAAATTACCTACTTTTGCAACATTAGTACATAAATAACTTTTAACATTAGGCTATGCATTAAAATGGAATATAATAGTTAAAAGTAAACAACTGTCGGTTGTTGAAACTAAACAAATGAAACTCATCGATTTATTAAGGATAGCACATGTAAAACATGTAAAAATTCCCAGAAGATTCCTACTGAGCAACGTTTTTGTTTTCCTTGGTTGTCCCGTTTGCGGTGCACAGAATGAGGAATAGCAGCAGAGATGAGTGATCTGAGAAACTTGTCTAATGAGGCAGTGGTCTGGGAACCTCTTCATTAAAGCGCTTTACAGCGAGCGTACACGTCTTGTGCGACAACACAGTTTTCTTAAACGGAAAAGCCTTCAACTCTATCTTCAGGTTTATTACAACCAAAAAAATTAAAGCCGGGGTCTGGCATGTTCATTAGGAGAATCATAGTGGACAAAAGTGAGAATAACTCCAGAGCGGAGAGAATGGAAATGTGTTTATAATATTACATTCAGATGTTCATTTAATAGAATTTCAGAATATAAATTTACTTAAAAGTTCAATTCAAACTTTTATGAGATTCAAAAACATATGTCCTAATTATGTGAACTTAGTCTCCCGAACTGTAAGACCGTGGTCCAATGGGATTCCTCCCAGAAGCTTCGCCCACAACTGCGGTGGACATTGTCAGGGGTAATTAGGAGAAGAGCACGCCTTATCTTTCATTTCTAAAAAACTTCACAGGCGGCATCTCCAAGCTACTTAGACTGCTTAACGTAGAGACAGTTTTTAAACAGACAAAACAACTAAGAAATATGTTGCACTCCACAAAAGACGCAAGGAAACCACTTGCCTCAGCCGGTGTCTACCGAATACTATGCTCCTGTCATACCGTTTACACTGACATCACACACGGCTTGCAGAACACGAGAGACATTGCTGCCTAGAATGCCATCCTTGCTGACCCAGAGCATAAAATTAGTTTTCAAGATATTACCATTTTAGCTTGAACATCTCATCATCATTCTCGCTTATGCCGGAAGACCATTGTAATTTACAACCATAGAAACAATTTTAACAGGAAAAAGGAAGCTCTGAAATTGCACTCAGCATGCTATCCGACCTTACAAAATGCCAAGACAAAGAAACTACGCGGATCAGCAACAAACACCCCGCTGGAAACGCCCAAGAGGTCCTGGTTAGATGCAACCTCCTTAATCAAGCGAACCAATCAGAGCTAAGTTTCACAGGCACCCTTGCTACATATACCGCCACTAATTCCAGCAATGAGTCAGTCACCGCATCGTCTCCAAGAACACACAGCTGATGATGAGGTATGCCGTAATCCTGGATGAAGTCTGGGAAGATGAAGGAGAAAAACCTCATTACCCTGAAAGATAGTACACATGCCGTGAACACCTACGTTCTACTTATGCCTTAAAGATCAGAATTTGATCAAACTAAATTACTCAGCAGAATAGTTTTAAACGGTAACTTTTTGGCACACATTCATATTGAGTTATTGCGACGGTTTTTCTTAATATTTTGTTGACACTGCCTCAGTTTTTCATATCATGGAACCCACGAAATATCGGAGGTTTGATGTCATCACCCTAAATCATGAGTGGATGGTGATCTCCATAAGCTCTCTCTCTCTCTTTGCTGAGATTCCGATGTGGCATTAGAATTTTCAACTCTTTCCCAAGATCAGATTTTTGTATTAGATTGAGAACACCATCGCGGGTGGCCGAGGTCATTAAGGCGCGAACTCGTGAGTGGGAGGTCTGAGGTTCGAATCCCGCCAGGACCGTCTTCCCTCACTGAGGTGTATTTTCCAGATTTTCCTCAGTCCTCATAAATGGCAAATGCCGAGGACGTACCCTAAACTTAGGCCTGGAACCTTCTAGTCTTTAAAAAAAATCCTTTCCCAATTTATCAATTCATCTCTGTATAATCAATGTTCACCGCTTGTGGTGCTTCAGTAGTAAAAACGGGTGTTAAACACTATTAAAAACAACTGAGAACCAGTTTACCGCTGCTGACGCTTCGGACCGTCCTACTGAAAGATTCTGTTTTGTGTTATCTACAAAAAATCACAGATTACTGGCAGCAGTTCCAACTCAAAGATATCTTCTTAGTATACTAATGTAGCATCAACATGACACTGACAGGAAGCTTCATAGCTGGCGGTGATCCACTCAGGCAACAAGTCTTTGATTGACGACGAACAAACTTGATGCATCGCTTCCAAAGATGTTGATCACTCCAAATGACTGTATCCACTTCCTGTGTGCTAAAGCCCACTGCATATGTTTCTGCCTCTGCTTTTGGTTCCTCGCGCCCAAATTTGTAGCACCACTACCCAATGTTTTTACTTCGTAAGAATAACTTTTCTCAGGAAATGTTATTGCCTACTCTTTTCACTGAGCCGCCAATCAGCGCTTTTTCGTGTGTTAAGAGCAAATGCGAAGCTCCTTTTAAGGCCGCAAGGCTGAGTACCCAAAATTAGTGCCTTGTCTCGTTTGTATTAATTTATTGACAAATTGAAATAATTGTTTGAACTAGTGCGCTGTTTGTAACGTGGCAGATCACCAATAATCCAGTGGAAGGCTGAATTTGTCTTACGCAAGCGTATTAGTGACTTTTCGCTTCACTGTCAGGAGGTGTAAAGCGAGATCTTTCATAAAGTTTTCGTTGCTGTGAAGGCTAGCCTAGTCAACACCCAGTTGATTATGTCTTTCATCTTATGAGATATTGCAAAACCTGAAGCCAAATAGAAATACCCAGAATGCAGACGATATAATTTTAAAATATATTTCGTTATGTTTTGCTGCATTGTAATCATATGGAATTAGCTAATTATTTTAACAACAGCAAATGTCATTTACTACTATTTATATTTAAACCTATTCTTAAACTCCGTTAATTGTACTTTAGTAGTTTACGCAGGACCGAACTATATGATAGGTTGGCAACTGTTCATTTATAGCTGATTTCCCTCTATTTGTACGTAATTGTCAACTGCGTCGGCAGAAAGCTGGAGAAGACATCAAAAATTCATTTCAAGAGTGATTAATATATTTGCAAAGAAGTAGGACTGGGGGATTGAGCTTATATACAATCAGATTTGTCATAAAACATTAACATTTAATGAATTACATTATTGATAGTCACATGCCATAATTTTGAGCATGAAAACATTTCTTGAAAATATCACAGGTACATTCAAGTGATATATTGAGCGTAATTTAGATTTTCCGTTAATTTTGACACTCCATATACAAAAAGGATACAAAAAGCCATGCTTTTCATGTATTAGGTGTCTTCAATATTAATATTTCAACTCAACACAGACTGCTGCTGACTAACAATAATGATGACGACATGTGCCCTTCTAGCATGATGCAAGAATTGCATGATTGAAATTGAACACGTTTTAATTATGTTACTGCTTCACAAAGAATGAAAAGTATTAAGTTATTAAATAATATCAATTAAGTGTATTTATTATTTTATAAGCAATATAGAATGTTTCAATTTTTTAAAGTAATAACTATGGAATAGAACGACAATACACAAAATAAAAACGTAATTTATTGACTTTCCATTACAGAATCTACGTCTAACTGGCAAGATCGTTTGGAGCTGATGTCAGCCCTCTAAATACTTAGAAATATGCGCTTTACCACGCCATCAAGGAACACGAACATCAGTTTTACGTCACAGGATTATAAAACGTTTCTTGATGTGGTGTTCTAACACGCAAATTAATTCGGATCCCATTTTCCTCGCGAAAGTTGAAAGTGAAGGGAAAAGTGCTATTTTTGGAGTGTTTTGGGGTAAGGTTTAAAAATACCCTTGTCGTTATAAAAGTACAAAGAGGTCATGGCGTGTGGGTACTGCGGTAAAGTTGAGCAGATTCTGAAAAAAAATTATTTTGCTGCCCATTTCTCTAGTACCTTTGTTTATGTGTAGAAGCAAAGCCGAAATAATTAAATAATAAGCTTATCAACAATCTCTGCAATATAAGCACAGCAAAAACTTCAGGGGAGACAAAGGATATGTTGGAGTAAACAATGTTTTGTTTTGAAGATTCACATATAGGGTGATTCATATAAAGCAAGAATAGAGACAAAGTACATTCGTATCCTACACAAAATCTATAGTAAAAGTTTAGCGAAAGTAAAAACAGAAGAAGAAGGGCAACCATTGCGACTAGAAAGGGCAGTTCGCCAAGGCGATCCAATTTCTCCCAAACCCTCACTTGTTTAATAAAGCATATATCTTTATTTTTCCTATACAGTTAGTTATTTCATCTGTATTTACTGTCAGTTGCTGCATTCTTTCATGTTATTTTCACACTTATACTAGTTATTAACATTAATCTTAGAATGATAGGTTTGATGACAGAAATAACTTGTAGAATGTGTTAAATGTACGTTTACAGAATATTCCATTTTTCAGTGCAGAAAATACCATTAATGCATCAATTTTGGTACAATTTCACAGAAGCATTTCATTCATGCTGTGCAGAAATGTGTTAAAATATAATAATTATTATTTTTTATGTTTATCAGTTTCTGCAAAATAATTTAATTCGAAAAATAGTTTTTTAAAAAGTATTCAGGTGGAAACAAGATTAATATCCATGCAAGTAATGCTATAATCACAAAACAAATAACTGGTGTAATAATACCAAAAATAAAATTATTTGCTTGCTTCAATATTACTAGACGGCAACCTTTTGAATTTTTCTTTATTTTGTTAAATAATTTCAGAAAAAACTTAACATCTCTGAAAATAAACATTATAAAGAATTTAAATGTTACATAACAATTACTAATTGCATAATTATGTTAAACACCAAGTTCTAGCTCAATAGCTTAAAAACTATAGAAGTTAGAAATGCTAGTCCCGGTCTTAAAACGGTCTTGACTGTGAATACAATGCAAAAGAGAACCTTCCGGCAGTCAACGGGGGTGCGACAATGCTGTATAATATTTTAACTATGTTCCAGTATTCCTCAGTTTTCCCATGATCGCCGGTTCAATCTCGGCCATGGTCGATGGATTTTTAGGGCGTAAAAATCCTAAGTGTGGCTCTTTCTTCGGAAAGGAAGTAAAGCCAGGTCGTAGATTTACTGTACATAAAAGAACCTTAAGCCTGAAAGAAGAGGCCTCTGAGCAAAATTATCGGCTCTTTCACGCCCCTTGAACACAATGGGAGGCTGATGACCTGAGATGTTAAAGAACGTTCGTATATAAACAAAATAATAGTAATAATAATAATAATAATAATAATAATAATAATTTCTGAGTTTGCAAAATAAAATAAAAATATGTAGATAAAAATGTTTTTACATTGCATTTATTTGACTTAATTTTACAATGCTTGATCGTTTATTCTACTTTAAGGGCCGATCTCACCGAGTTCGATTAACTTTTAATTTCTTTTTATTCTCCTTTAATTGGGGTGTTGCATCTCACCATCAACAGTTGGATGCTGATTCGTCATTAAATTGCACTTAAGTTAATTGACGTATATTTGGCCATTTAACGAGTTAATTCTCAATTAAGGCGACTGTTGAATGTGCTATTTGAAGACCACATTATTTCAAGACGGCTGAAGATACCTTCCGAAAAACAAGATTTATGTAATAGTATGGAGAAAATAGATTTCCAAATGCGGTCTTGGCTGAGTAAACTTTTGGTATTAGATATTTTAAGTTCTACAGGATACCCAACAGACAAGTGATTTTTATAATATATAAATAATGCTAAAAGTTTTTTTTTATTATTTCACCGTAAATAATACAAAAAAATCACTCTTTGTGTTGTAGGTTACGTTAAGTTTCTCTATGGAGGTTATGTCTTCCCATATTTCAAAAGTTGGTTATTGAACTGTCAAACACTCACTATAAAATGAAACTGAATGTAGCGCATTCTGTTTGTTTAAAGAATCAAGTCATTTCTCCACTACGAGTTAACGCTACAGGAAGTACGTGTATAGAGCAAGTGATTTAGTAGAGCAACCGCTCAACGAATTGAGTTTTGAATGAGCGCTGCGATAGCTCGTCTCCCTTACACATCAAATTCTTTTCTTTCCCTCCATTTCTGATGTGTAATTGTCATGAAAAACGAATGAGTAACGATCTGCGGTATTTTACAAATTGTGTACAGAGTATTCTTTGCTGTGTCCATGGCCTTTTAAATCACGGATGTTCCATAATTTAGAAAGCCGTGATGACTTAAATCCTAATTAGTTAATTGATTGCGTATTTAGTTTAGTGAGATGCAAAAGATGTAATTGGGAATTAACTTCCTCAAATAACTTAAATCTTAATTAGTTAATTCTCAATCAGTAAGAAATCGGTGATATCGGCCCTAATAGTTCATTAAATAAAATGTTTCACCGTTATCTTAATTGTACTATCTATTTTTGTTCCATTTTATCTTTATCTTATACTACTCGACCTCATCCAGATTCCTTTATGTCGAATAATCGAGACCTTACTTTAAATGCAATATTTAATGCATTTTCTGGAAATTAGATTTGATTTAAAAGAATTAAGAATATATTTTAAAAGTTAATGCACAAAATTCATGATCTATTATGATTCGTCATGATTTTATGATGGACCATGAATTACTCTATAATAAATTGTAACATTTGCAGGAGCCTTATGAAATAATTTCTTCTCGGCAAGAATACCATATAACGTCCCTGACTTCTATTCTTATATTAAATATCCTACATCATAATACAAATAAAAAAAAACCAACCGTTATGTATCAGCATGTCTTTTGCAAAATTATTTCACATACTTTTTCTACTTTTTCGTGTTTTTTTGACTTTGCATGAGATAAAAAAATGTGAGGGTTCTTGGCCATAGTATATTTTATAAAATAAATCTTAGTAAACTTTTCATCGTTTCGAAAAACCATATTTGAACTATATATGAAACCTTCTGCATGGTTAAAGGAACTAAAATATAGTCAAGTCTTTTTAACTACGAAAACTTCTACCATTGGCAAGTTGTTCCACCAACAGAATCAAATGAGAGGAAGAATAAAACGAATAAACAACAAAAGCAAGAAGTGAGGCAAGAAAATCTATTAAACACAACACAGAAACACGCAAACAGAAAAGTTAATAGCACCAATGGAACAAAGAGTAGGGAAAAGAAAAAGCCAAGCAAGAAAGAATGAAGCTAACAAATAACCAAACAGAGATTAATGCAGTCTTGACCTCGTGTAGAACTGGCACAGTTCCGAATGACCTACTTTCCTTTGACAACTTTTAATATTAGGTTTTTATGCTTCAGGTAACAGTGGCATAAGATACCTCAGTTACTGAATTGTTATTTGAATACAAGTATACCTACAAATGTGACTGCAAAACTTTTATTATTATTATTATTATTATTATTATTATTATTATTATTACTACTATTATCATTATTATTATTATTATTATTATTATTATTATTATTATTATTATTATTAGCGGAAGTATATAAACTTTGATTCTTTTAGAAAAGTCGTACAAACGAGGAGACCAAATTGCATCATTTGTTCATCTTAACTTGCATTTAAACTTCCAGTTTATGTGTTCGCCTAACCAAAATTACGTTGCAGGTAGCGTAAAAGATGTCCATTTACACAGCTGCATTAATAACTGACAAAATAGTTGGAAAATACTTGACCTGAAAGATTCACTAGGCGCCAAAAATGCTGCTTAGTAACTTATTTCCATGCACACCCTTTGACAAAAAAAATTAGTCATCTCTTGAAAGTAAAATTCTTCTAAGTTCTACTCGTAACAGCGTGCGGTTCACAAAATACTAGCAAGGCTGTGTAGCTACTGCAGCAGTTGTGGCAAACTGTGAAGTGATTCTGTGGTTAAGAGCAGCACAGGTTCGCCTCCCAGCATGAAGCACTTTTTTTAATAAACTTTTGTAACATATTATGATAAATTAGTTTCGTAATATTGTTTCCCCACACACAGCAAACTTTAGCGTTAACACATTACATATATTGTAATATTTTCATCAGTATTTGTTCTATCTAAATGCAATATGCTGCACACGCATTCCCTGCACATGCAAGAAGGACAAAAGATGGCTTATGAACACAAATTCAAGAAACCTGGTATAGTGCAACCTCTCGTCCACACTACTGAAGAAATCTGACACCTATTCCCGAATATTGAGGGCAGGTGTATATGCTAAGGGCTCATGCACGATATCAATGTTTGTTTATTTGTATGTCTTTTCACTTTAAAAGATGAATGTTCCTGTTCATGTGTTTATTTAGTTATTTGTGAATATATTTACTTTGTGATTACGCTTTTGTGTGTTCATAGGTAACAGAAAACTCAAATGATACGTTGAAATCTAATATGATATAAAGGCAACATAATGTTCTAAATATACACTTATAAAAGCAATAATTAAAAAAATATTGTGTGACGTTTGAACCCATGAGCTAACGCAGAAAGCAATGCCTCTTAAACAGTTCGACCATCACTACTCTACCCTAACGTTCTCTTTCCAGATGCTTATGATTGTGACCATTGCGTTTATAGGCAAAGCGCCCACTTCAGTATGCACTCGCTGCATGTATTTGTGAATACAGCGTTTACGGGCGTCACCAAAGTAAAGTTCTCCGATCGACATGTATTTTATTTATTTATTTATTTTTTTTTTTTTGCCAAAAAGTTTACCTGGTACCACTATAACTTTTGTATGGTGCCTATGCTTGCTGTAGCAGGAGGTCAAGCTTTGGTAATATGTTCTTAATCAATATATTGAAACACTAAGTGGTCCAAAAGGGAACACAAAATCCTCTGTACGGTAATTTAAAGCCCTTTGACACACACCAGCCTTACTGTCTCCTACATGTTGTGTGCACAGAATACAAAAAATGACACGTGTATGTGAGGAGCAGAGGCACAGGTATTTGCCATACAAACCAGCTTATTTACAAAACCTGCACGGTATTGTTGTTTAACGCTAGTGATCCAACCGCAATTCCAGCTTTGAACTCTGTCGCCACAGAACTCTGGGAGATTTAGGATTTTCAATGGGAACCGAAGCTCTGCTTGTCAGTTACGATCCTATTATTGACGTTCGTAATTAAAAGGACATGAAAAAGTTGGGACGAATCGAATGATTGCCCACATTCAATCGTTGTACAGACTCGCTCAGAAGTAGAGGTCCTTTGTTACACAGGAGGGAGTCTCAGTGTATTTTATCTTTAAAATCGTTGATAAACTTGATGAGTTAATTGCCATGACATTGTTACCAGTGTTATATTTTCCTCTCTTTTTCTTAATATTATAAATTCGGTTCGAATAAACAAAAAAAGAGAAAAAAGAAAGTTCCATTTATATGAATATCTGAAAGACGAGTGATAAAAATCTGATTCTGATAAAACTGGCTTAAAAGCTTATAATTAATAAAAAATAAAATATTCTCTTGACACGTTTTCGTATTCTGCTACTTTGTTAATGATGTTATTCTATGATTTTTTTTTGCAAAAGATCGTACTTTTTATTAGAAATAGGCATTGTAATTAATATGACAGTCCTGGTGGTGTAGTGGTAACCATGCTTGCTTCCTAAACCCCAGATCGCGGGTTCATACCCGGCCAGGATCGATAGATTTTTTCGGGGGTAAAAATTCAAATTCTAAGTATGGCTTCCTTTGGAAGGGAAGTAAAGCTGTGGGTCCCGTGTCGTACATTTACGGCACGAAAAAGAACCTCAAGCCTGAAAGAGAGGCCTCTGAGCAAAATTTGTCGGCCGTTGAATGGAACGTTGATAACCTGAGATGTTAAAGAGCGTCCATAAATAAACCAAATCAACAACAAATCACTTGGCTTCCGATAAAAGTAAATTGTGATGCATTAAGCATGATATATGACAGCTAGGTAATAAAGATTGAAAATTATTATTTTACTTACAAAGTACACTAGGCAGGTCAAGGTTGGTATGGTCTTTTTCGAAGTAGTTCTCATTGCATTGTATGTACTTGGCCCAACATGCCTGTCAGTCCTGGAACACGTGCTGGAAACCTTTTTGGACATTCTATTTAGAACCGCCTGCGCTTCTTCATAACACCGTTGATGAACAAAAGCGCTGGCTCCATTTCTCGTTTTTCAGATGAAGGAACAGAAAAAATGTCGCACTGGATTAGGTTTAGGCTATATAGAGGATGGGGTATGCATTCGAATTTTTTCTGTCCAAATATTGAGCAACGACTTGCAAACATGAGGGCGTGCATCACCTTGGTGAAGGCTCCAAACAAATGTGTTTGTCCAGGATGCTGAAAACAGGTTGTAATACTTTCCATTTTCAGCTTTTTCGGGAGTATTTTATGTTGATGAACCATTCCAGGACAGGCAAAAAACGAACAACCTTCGTTAGCCTTCTTTAGTGTCGGAGAACCAGGTGATTTCCAGACTGAGCTCTCCTGTTGCTTTCGAGAACGTAATGGTGAAGTCAAGTTTCATCACCTGGTAGACGTTGAAGCTCCCGACACTATCATGTTCAGTTCAGGAGTTAGCAATCTCGACATCATCTGACACAGATACGTCTCATATCCAAGCGATCGTGCTGACATGGGAAACATGTAACATGCCTGCCAGTCTATCCGTTCTTATTCCTCCATCTTCCCGATCAATGAGGGCAGCTAATCATGGTCTCTTTCACTGCAGTGGTTGGAGCACTTGGACCGCCTTGTTTTGTTGTTGAAACTCGGTCATCCTTAAACTTCTTGAACCATTGAAATGCGGTCGCCATGTACTTGCTATAACGTCGCGTACCCTTCCATACCGAAATGCTGCAAACGGAAGCGACATTTTAGAACAGTGTACTAGTCGCTACGAACGACTCCATTTTTACGCAGTCGAAGTCAAACGCTCTTTTCCGGCATCCTGTATGTTACCGTAGGAGGCAACCTTTATATAATTATAGCAAACAAGATGTTATTTCTTGACATCCGGGCTTGCTTGGGCTTTGTGCCACATGAGCATTGAGGCAATACTTGTGTTCAGATTGTGTCCACAACTTACGGGCATAGTGAACAACCGAGCGGGTTGACTCAGGTGATAAAACTTTTGACTCGCAATCGGAATGTCCCGGGTTCGGCCATTCTTGATTTTCCGTGGTTACTTAGGCAGATGCTGGAATGAATATTTACATTCCACGAATTTTTCTCTCTATTACAGGGTTCGGGATCTTCTATCTGAAAACATAGGGACACTCTCTTAAACTCTGGATCCTAGTCCTCCCCATCTTATCTCTTCCTCCCAGAGGTGCTCCCAGCTCTAGTCAAAGGCTAAAGTGACCGAAATACCTCCTTCGTCCCTAACAAGTCAATCCTAGCTTATGAACAAAAAGAAACGGGCAAGAAACGTTTTAGTAAATTCCGAAGGAATGAAGCTAATGTAGTTGTGCCCGTGAAACGACTTTTAAAAATGTCTTCAAATCTCCATCGGTCTTGCCTTCTATACACAGAAAATCGGACCATTAGGAGTGGGAGTTAAAGCGAAATTTAAAAATCACTCTAGCGGCCTCAATTTTAAATGTTTTTGAATGAAATTTGGTATATGTTCATGAAATAAAACAATAAAAACAGTTTCTGAAAATCAGTGAAATCAGACTATTACAAGGGAGGTTACCTGAAACCCAAAACTTAATAATCGCTCTCGTGACAATAATATTTGTTTTTTTCGTAACGAAAATACACATATACCTTTTAAATAAAATAAGAAAATTAGTTCCTGAAAATCGGTGAAAACAAATTCTTAAGAGTGAGGATTTGCTTGAAAGTCAAAATTTAAAAACCGCTCTAGTGGCACCAATATCTGTTTCTTCACAACAAAATTCGACATATTCCATTTAAATAAAATAATAAAAACATTTTCCGAAAATTGGAGAAATTGGACCATATATTCTTGCACCGAAATTTAAAAGCGCTTTTACTTTTAATTTTCTCTTTATTGTTTTAAAATAAAAGAACAAAACAATTGAGCTTGTAAACTGTATTTATAACGATGCATTTATTTTATATGTAACAAAAGTATCTTAGAGAAGATTGTCAATGTAAAAATATTAATCTAATATGTGCGTGAGAATTGTATTTGCATTTAAGAGCGCTTTGTAATAACCTTCAGATAATGTTCGCATTATATATTTTACTACAATAAAATTTAAATTAAATTTCAAAGTCAATTAAAATGGTGAGACTTTCGGTTACTTATTGTTGATTGTGTATATTTGCTTAGCATATTTTAATTTTTTCTGAATAGTAAATGTTTTTGTTTTATTGTAACATGTGAACATCATCTTAAATACACAAGGTAACATATGGACATCATCTTCTTAAATACACAATGTAACGGAAACTCTTTATTTCTCTGTTTTAGTCAATGTAAAGATTATATCAAGGGCTCAGTTCATAACATGGTTATATTTAATTTTTTTTAAAAAATATGCATACAGTATAGCTTTGTCTACCAATGGTCATATATAATTTAATTAATAGCATACTACTAATTTTGTGGTCTAATCTCAACAACAACAACAACAATAATAATAATAATAATAATAATAATAATAATAATAAATTACAATACTTCTAAATAGGGTTTTTCTTTTGTGATACTTATAGATTGCAGGAATACTAATTTTGTTCACCTACTACGGAATAGTAATACCATAACTAATTTCATATCATTAATTAATAAGGCCATAATTTGGATTTTATATTCTTTTTTAAAATAACTCGACTAGATAAGAATTCGCTTAGTTTAGGTAACTCCTGCTCCTGCATTAAAACTATTAGACCCAGGGATATCAAACTATACAGAAACAGTTTATGTCTTTGTAAGTTGTGGATAAAAAACTTGGGTTTCACACAGAATTGCGTCTGAGATAGAAAAAAGTTAACTAAAATCAATTCAACTTTGAATTATTTACTTATACCATTTTATTTTCTATTTGCATACATTTTTATGAAAAAATCGCCTCTCTTAAATAACAATGGTCTACATAATTTTTGCCGAATGAAAACTGTTCATATTTTCTGATTCCTTACCTCATGGAATCTCTCAAACCAGCCTTGTTTTTGTTTCATCGGCTACATTTTTTCAGAAATCAGTATTACAAAAAATAATTTTATGATGTGTTCATTGAACAGATACATATAGTAAATCTCAGAAATTATAAACAAGATAATAAATTGTTCACTTTGTGAATGAGACAGTAGAGCAAAATCAGAGTATTGAACCAGAAAAAATTGGCCACAAAGGAGCATTTTAGTTCCTGGAGAAAAAAAATGTGAAATAAGAACCGTTGATTACTTCTTCTAATGTCCTCCTTCAACCACTCCATATTAAGTTGGTTCTAATGAAGCAATTTTTTACTGCTCTGAATAAGGATAGTGGTTGTTTCAACTTTATTGTTATAAAGTTCCCACAGAAAACTGAAGCTAAGATAGTAGCAGGTATTTTCGATGGACCCCAGGTTCATGAGCTTATGCAAGATGAGACCTTTCCTCAGTCGTGTCCGAGTAAAAGAAGTCAGCATGGTTGGCATACAAAAAGGTGACAGAAATTGTTCTTGGTAAATCTGGAAAGTATAAAGAAATTGTGGAGAAAATATTACAACATTTTAGAAATCTAGGGTGTAGAATGAGTGTTAAATTACATTTTCTCACCAGCAGTATTGAGGATTTTCCTGCGAATCTTGGTGTAGTGAGTGAAAAATCAGGTGAGCGGTTTCATAAAGACATTGAAACAATGAAAATCACTATCAAGGTCATTGGGATGTGTCAATGGTGGCTGACTACTGCTGGTGTTTGAAAAGAGACACTAGTGAAGGACATGTCAGAATTTCTAAAAAATGTTTTTTTTTTCATAATAGTGGAAAAATTTTGGAAATTCATAATTATAGACATTATATCTCTTTTTTCAATATATTAATTAATATATAAGTTAAAATGAAACCTACAAAAACATTTGTCTTAGTTATATATCATAAAACTTAATAATATTTCATTAAAATACTGCATTTGGTGTGATTTTGTTTAAAGACCTAGCACAATACATTAAAACTGAAAACATGTTAGAATTCAGGGCATTCATATTACGTATATTCAGGTGGAAAAATAAAAAAGGAAGAAAAAATATTGTTTTATAAACCTGTGTAATCAGAGAAAACGATTTATATTTAACTACATGAAGGTTTAGTAATGGAAAAGGAAAAGTTAGCACTTGACAGGTGATGGTTTAGAACTTAATAGACAAATAGATACCATTTTACTCGTCAAGAAATGCTGAGATAATCATATTTCTGACCTGTGCCTTGTTGCTGTTAAAATATTATTGAGCTTCTCTGGTTCATATAGTCTGTGACACACTTTTATCGACATGTTTCTTCTACGCACCTGTCAGATTAGAGTTGGAAATTATCATTGAAACACCCTATGAAAGCCCTTACTTAAATTCTCTTTAAGGCTAGTTTTTTATTTATTTATTAAATGAAAAATGTAAAAAAAGTTATGTGTTCATTTGAAAATACTGAAATCGTCAAAAATAATCATAAATTAAATGTACATTAAATGTACATTTCCAGAGGCACAATCGAACCCTTGAGTCCACCGGGTATCAGACTGGAGCCTACAGTTCCGAAATCTTGGAAAGTATCCAGGTTCTTTTGGTTTGGGTTGTAGTCACTTCCGCTCTAGCATAAATACACGCACGAACGCACTGTAACTCAAAAGTTGGCAGAGTATTCAAGCGTATTTCTGTAATAAAACAGTGACCTTCAGCTTCAATAAAGAGAGAAGATGTTAAGGCTTGAAAGAGGATAGTTAAAGTTCTTTTCTATATTTTCGAAATTAAGTATCAACCATACCTGTTGTATTTCCTAAAATATTGTAAGTTTTAAATATAGTTTAGCCATATTTCATCAAAATTTAATATACTTAAGTATATAAAATGTTTTATATACTTTAAAAGATGCACAAAAGGTAGCATTAGATAACTAAGTACCCTTCTTAACGTGCTTACCTATCAAGAAGGATGTTCAGTTATCCGAAATATCGTACGTTTTGTGTTAGCAGTTTTCTGTTTTCTTTGTAGTTATATTTGAACATCTTGCTCTTATTATTAACTCATACAACTTTGTACCACTCTCTTTTATCTTTACAGGCGATTAAAAGTTTTCTGTTCTTTTCAGACCAGATATGTTAAAGCATCTTTTTCTGGATAAAATAATGTCTTTAATACCGTCATTGAGAACCTTCAACAAGAGGTGATTATGGTTTTCATTACGATGGAACTGCTTAGAGCAGGAACACTCCCTCCCCCAAAAACAGTGCAATTTCCAGATAGGCAAAGGTTCGGAATTGCTGTCCTCGGAGGTGATTATTCGAGGAAAGTAAAAGATGATAATCTGATGATGACACTAGAGTCTCCCAACCAAGAAGGATATGGTTTTATGAGCTATCTTAGCTGTATGTGATTTTGCACTTTCGCGCAAAAGAACAATACACCAAAAACAGATCATAACCTTCTTTTGTTGTTTGGAAATAGATTCACGAGCTGCCAACCGGTAATAATGTCTGTGAAAATCAACTTCTTTTCGCACGTCAACTGCCTAGCCTTGTGTTGACATCAACAACAATGCAAAACAGACGTCAGCTCCTGCCGGCTTCTGAATTGTAAACTTGTTTGGAACTCGGCGACCTATCTGAGTCTGGATATCTTTTCCGTAACTGATGGAGACGGAGCCGTGTGATTTGTGCGTTAAATTGCTGTATCGCGTCCTCAAATCCATTGTTGTTGGTCTTCCTACGTGGCTCATCCTCCAGGAATTTCGCCTTCCTGGAATTTTGCGAAAAATCCTTGCACAATCCGTTCATTCAAAGCATCAGCATGGAATGTTTGGCACATTTTCCGCGCCGCTGCAGCAGCATTGTTCTCCAGTTTAAATTCTTACAAAGTATTTATGTTTGAACACGCTTCTCGGAATACTGGCAATCATGAAAAATTGAATCTATAATTCTCCGTTAGGCCCCATTCAAAATGAAAATTAAATAATAAAATAAGACATAACATGTAAACTTAGTAGTGTGTAGGCATTAAGGAAAGACGCAAACGTACATATTAGCCAATCAAAAATAAGAACAAGCGAAGATCAACTAACAGCTGATTGAAAATGGCTGCTTCTGAGCAGACGGCAGCAGCCTTTATGCATATGCGTAACTATGTTTGATTGGAGTAATATCAGCAAGGATAGCTTTCGTATAATGCAATTAATGTTTTGTCCATTGCCGCATTCTGTCTGCAGAGTCACTGATCTTCAGCTCTCTCTAGCATAACCTGATCTTATGCAGAGCACGGATATTAAGTGCAAAGCCTGCTGCTGGCTGCTGCAAGTCCCGAGCGACAGCGGAGAGAGCCGAACTACTGTGCATGGCCGCAGTTAAATATTGCATGTAGTATTTTTATTAAATATAATGTAATCTATTGTTGTCCCCAGTAACTTTTAAATATAAATTAATACTATAAATTGATAGGGGATTGTTAGATGAGTAAAACATTGTAACGGTGGCAAGTCCGCTCTTATTGGAATTCGCAATCACTTCATATATATACTGACGCTAATCTCGGGTAAATCCTAGAAACTGGTGGACTCAGTGGGTTAATATAAATAAATATAAATTGATAGTGACTGGTTATTCACTAATGGTAGCAAATCTCCTATGATTGCAGCAGAAAAGAAAATTCATAAATATATTTATAGCGCACTCTGTGCGTGGTACTATTCGCTTCAAAGCCGTACTATCTAGCTATATCTGTGGATTAGCTTCGGCTCTCTCCGCCGTCGCTCGGGACTTGCAGCAGAAAGCAGCAGGAGTGCATTTGTTTTCGGTGCTCCGTGTCTAGATAAATTCTACCATAGAGCTCTACAAACAGAGCATCTGTGTTCTGAGTGGCTGATTTCTTAATTTTAAGTTACACATAGGTGCAAAACCTTGCAAGCTTCTAAGTTTATGTCTAATTGTACGTTTATTTTTATGTTTGCGTGATTCTTTGTGAACGGTTCTATTACAATACATAGCATCTACCTTTTACGTTTAAGTTTACGTTACGTTTAATTTTCATTTAAAGTGGCATTTAATTGTGCCCACGCCTATCACGAAAGAATCTACCATATTTTTGAACATTATAGAAGCACGAACCTGCTTAAAAGAACTGCCAAAAAAAGCATGTTTTCGAAATTATCAATTCATTTGCTAAAAGTATGGCCTAAAGCACTTCGTTGCGGGCCCAGCTTTCTGAGTAAAGACTCTAATCACTTTCACAGTTTTGCCTCTCCTCCCTTTATTTCAAATGTGTTGATAGCGCAGGTAAACAACAGCATTGCTTATCTATACCACAGCCGCATGACTTTGCTTAATGCTTCCGCCTTAATGGCCAGTCGGATGACAGTCGACAAGCTTGATACACAACCATATAATAAATACTCGTAGATTAACATGCTGCACAGAGATTTCTAAGTTTACGTTCCTTTTAACATGCTATCATACATTCGTTTGAGCTACGTTTTGAACACCAACGGATGTTAAAATATGGGTAGTAAACAGTGCTGTAGTTGGGAAAACATTAAGGGGCAGAGTTAAAATTACTTACCATTATGTCAAGGAAACTCCAGATGGATTGCACTATTTTTGTGGCGAGCAGACCTCCTTCCAGATCACAGCCAGAATTTCCTGTAGTAGTGGTAGTAGTATTAATGAACTTTTATTGTGGCAGGTTTACTAGTACACCAATGTAAGTGTAGGTGTTGCCTGGGCCGTTCATACTAAATACCGTCCTTTTAACAATCAAAATATACAATAGCCAAAAAACGGTAACAATTATTGCTTTAACTTTGTATATTTACATACCTCCTAACTCACCGATATACTTACATCACACATTTTCCATGAATAATTTCATATATGTATATACAAACTTGTGTAGAACCTTTATTCCCAACTCCCCTCTCTTATTTATAGCCACTAACTTTCTTTGTCGGTTCTTCTCTAGATTCAAACTTCTGTTGGAATTCGGAAAGTGTTGTGGTAACTGTTCATTTCTTAAAAATTCCTTTTCCCTGCATGCTGCCAGAATATGCCTCTCCACACAGCGAGCAGATTCTTTCCCCGAAAACATTGTTTTATTTCCTTTCCAAGCCCCCTAATCTGAGCCATGCGGCTCAGACATCTCCCTCCCGCACACCTGATCTATTTGAACCTGCAGGTTAAGCGATACCTTTTCTGTGCATTGAGTCTCAGTATTTTGCCTATCTATATTCCGCAAACGTATGTTAACAATTTTCCAGCTATTACGCGTGTGCGTGTCCTGTGTCCATAACCATATACCCCAGTCCAATTTTGTCTAAGCCTTTCATTATTTTGATGCCCAACCTACATTCCACCTTTCACCTATTTGCTCCCTCAGACACACTGCTCGAACAAGTGCTTATTACTCTTAATTGTTCTCGTTTTTAAATACAAACTTTTTAAGAACTCAACAATTTGTTGTACTTGTAGCATCCATGTTAGAAACTGCGTTTGTACCTGATTAAGTACCCCCATTTCGCCCCCGTACGTCATAATTGGCATAACTTCCGCCCTGTACACCATTAAATTGTTCTCAGCGGTGTTTATGGTATTTCTACTATATTGTTTTTAATATCCAGCTATTGTTCATATCTAAAGTGACCCCCAAATATGTGAACTTATTTACATTTTCTAATGGCTTACCTGCATACTCACGCTTCTCTTCCCTGATTGCTTATAAGGCAAGGAGTTTAATTCTGACACTGGTGGTCCAACATTTTTGGGAACAACAGTCTAGCAATTCTTTATATCAAAAAAATATTTCTTTTGTGCATATATCTAAATACTCTTTCGCATTCTTAATTAGAATCATACTCTGCACCAAACTGCAAAGTGCTGGTGGCTTCACGTGATGATATTGTATTCCCTGAAGACCTGAATGTACTTTGCTTGTCATTAAGATTTGAAATGTTCACACAAGATGTAGATATTTACAGCACCACACGTTACCTCTATTTCAAGAGGTCACTTTTTGTATTTCCGACAGCGATATCATTCATTACACTCTTCCATTTCTAATACTAAAAGTTTAGTGTGAACTTGTCAATTAGAGAAAAGTCGGGAAATTTTGAAATTAACATATCAGCAGTGTATTCTTGAGACGCCACACTGTAAAGTAGCGAGAACTTGTCAATTATAGGACAAGTCGCAAACTACGGCAACTCTTGAGTCTGTTGTCTATAGTTTTCAATAAAAACAAACAACGACCAAGCGTTTCAACAGGGGACTGGAATGTAGTACTTATAATAACTTTAGTCTAATTACAAAGATTTCAAGCTTTTCAATACTATAATTATTTGCCGGTTTTTATTTATCCCGGTACGGCGTACCAGTCCTGCCGGCACACTACAGTACTGGTAAGTTTGTACGTGATTGTTGTTTACTTCAGTAGCTTATGAACCGCACTTGTTTGTTAGAGTCAGCATTTACTTACACTATAAGCAGAGCTTAAATGGACAGTACGCTCAGCAAATAAACAAAAGCTTTAATAATTATTAACTTGGGAAATCAATTCTGTAACTGGTCTTTCTCCAGAATTGCACTTCCCGATAGTTGTAACTAACAAAAGAACCGCTGTATTAGATTGCGATAAAGACGCATCTCTCCTACGAGACGCCTTAATTCTGCAGTGAGGTGGGTGTGTAATTGAATTATTTTAAGTGATTTTCTTCATGAAAAGTCTTGCAGTTGGTATTGCATGTCGATAATCTGTTTTAAGAATAATCTCCTGAATCTGTTCCTGTAAAGGATACTACGAACCTTTCGTTTTGAAAAGTCACTAACTGAGAAAGTTATTTTAGCTGGAATAGCTGTGTAAAATCAAGGTAAAAGTTACTGCAGAATGATAGGATAGTGCCCAGTTATGTAAAAGATATTTCATTATTGACACATTTTCTTTCAAAGCAGAAGCATCAATAAACTAACATCTCTGTACTTAACAATGTTCATTTGTACATTTTAATAGGTAGTATCAACAATATCTTACTTCAAATAGCTCTTAGAATGCATAGAGAGGTTCAATGAAATTTCGAATTATTGGAAAAAGCAGCTTGGAGAACAATCTCTGTAAGTAACAAAAATTTAATCGTCGGTGGGATAAATCATCAGGGAAATCATATGAGCTTGCTCAGTTTATTTGTGAGAAGAAAATTGCTTTTGAAAATACAACTGATTGTGCTTGTTTATACTTTTCTTATTACTAGATAAATTTTTGAAAAGAAAAAAGAAATGCTTTCATTTTTACGCAACCTCTACGAAATCTAGTAAGGAGGTAAAAAGAGAGTATTAAGTTGCTTTTTTTTTTCAAATAGTTTAAAATATTCTTGAATGTGTGTCTTTGAAAGATGGAACTCCTTTAAACATATTTGATATTTCTCTGATCTCGTTTCGGTTTAACACGTCACAATTTTACCACAGAAAATGTACATTTCAAGAATAACTCTTTGCGATTCACGAGAGTAGGGCTCCTTAGTTTTCGTCATTTGTGGACACATTCCAGCAGTTAGAGTATAGCAGCAGCAGTTCACGATACACAATACACCGATTATATAGAATAAGCTTCTTTTGGTGCAGTAGTGGTTTCGATTGTTTGGGGATAGATTCATGAACTTCCAACCAGTGATGATGACTTCTTAGAATGTCGAATGTCAGCAGCCCATCCTTCTGCCGATGCAAAGCAAAAGTCAGCTCATGCTATTGTGGAATCAGTGACAGTTTATATATTTTTCCTAGCTGATGGAGCAGTTTCTGCACCGAAGGCCGCTGCAGTCCGTAGAGCACACAAGCTTCCATAATCATATTTGACCGCGCTTCTCGGAATATTGGCTAACACAAGGAAAAACTAAACTTACCGGCTCAACAGTCTTAACTCTCGGCAACAATTCGCCAAAACTTTGTATCTACTACTTAACTAAAGATGTATAGCATCCATAAATACTTTTAACTCAATATCCGAGAACTGCTTCTTTTTAATGCACACATATAAAGAAAGTTAAAGAAAAAGTGGTGCTTCTTAATTTGTTAGTTTGTTGCCTCTTGAACAAGTTGGATGTTCCCGATCGATGTAAGCACTTTGCTCTCTTTGCTAGAAGGGTACTTCAACTACAGGGACAAATCGTTTACCAAGAAACGATAATAAACAGCACCTGTTAGTCCGTTCTGCCCTTGTGAGTCTGTCATCAACAGTTCTGTCCAGACATTGATCGAAAATCGATACTGGTGCCTCGATATACAGTGGCAACTTACCAACTCGTGTGAATCGGAACAACATGGAACACCTGCAGTAACCGTAACAAACAAGTACTTCTGCAGCCGTTCTTTTTTAACGGGCAGAAAAATGGGTTCACTACATATTGTAGTTAATTATCAGGTTCGAAACAAGATGTAAAGTACCAAACCAAGATAAATAACCGAAGGCACTATGGAAATGGGAAGGAATGGAGTTTAAAAGCCGGGAAATGGGTTCGTGCGTATTGTAACGTACCTCGTCAGTTTGGAAAAATTAAAAATGCTATGCAGAACGTCACGAAAGATAAAACCACTCGACGCGCATGCTCTGGTGTGTAACTGGCTAGAACGTACGCATACTTGCATGCTTATTGGCGTGTGCTATAGAGGGAAATTTGTAGCATGTAGGACCACTTCGGCGACAACTATGGGAAGAAGAAGAAGAAAAAAAGTTTATACAAACGTTAGTCCCCTTGGACCTTGTTTTGGGGCTGAGGGCATGTTTGTACTCCGGTCATGTAGACTTGCTTAAAGATATGGTACCTGGATACCGGATGCAAGCACATACTCGTAGAGATTGTACCGTTTCAAAAAATTACATGCTTTAGCACCCGTTGAAGCGTTTCTATGCACACGATCTATTGTGAATAAACAAATATTTTCATATGGCCCATCAACTAAGTATTCCATGGATTTCAAGTCAATAAATATATGATATAATCATTTTTGGAAATGCGTACATGACTATTCGGAAAAGTGCGGCGGTGCACCGTCATGTATAAACCACATACGTATCAAGAGAGACTTCTTTTATTGACCTAACTAATAATTTTAAATGGTTGTTTAATATCGGCCTGTTATTTTCCCATCAAGAAAAAATAAGTTTTTATATCGGCGAGTATTTCTGTTCTATACACTAACACTTTCTGGTGTCATTGACTAAAGGAATAACAGCACTGGCGTGTTCTGCAGTGAGATTATGGACTTTTAATGAATTCCTTGGCTTTGAATAAAAATGGAACGCAAATGTGTATTAATCTTTGCGCCTCCTAGTCACCGTGAAATTGGATTCCACACGTTAAGACCCATCTTACATATACAAATCTTGGCATATATATACATATATATACATAAATATACATATATATATAGCTAAACTAACAAGAAATTAATAAAAACTGGAGAATTCAAACTTGTGCTTAAACTTACCTTCTTCCTCTGAGGAGGAATACAAATTGTTGAAATATTGCACTATCTGTGTGGCTGTTTCAGCATTTTATTCATTCGCGATTCTGTAGTTTTGTTATTTTAGATACCTTTTTATTTGGGAGTTATTTTTTATTTTAATATATATATTATATATAAAACATAAGGGTTTCCCAGATGGAGTAGCATCATTGTTTCAGTACACAGTACACATGCTTGCTGCATTGTGTTGGGAAGATGTTGGTTGTTCTGTTTTCATGTGCAGAAGCACACTGAATTGGTAGTCACCAATGCGGATTCGTCCGAACGTAACCAGCGAGCACTTTTTCAGTTTCTTAAGGTAGAAGGTAATAGTGCTCAAATTTATTGTCGAGTGAAGAATGTGTTTGGAAATGAGTGTCTGCTATGCAATACATCAACGTTTGCCCTTGAAGATTGGTTCCATGGCCAACATGAAATTCATTGCTCATGGTCCGATGACATGCTGTGTCACTTGCGTGAACAAACAAAGCGAGTATGTTTAGCTTATATGTAATTTATATATCACCATTACTTCCTGTGTTCCAACCTAGAAATTACAGAAAAAATCCAAGTCTTATCCTTCATATGGGCTACTCTTGTATTATATTACATAACTGTGAATCTAGATACATATAGGTATATACAGTATTTATGCGAATCTAATGCGCACTTTTTTGTACAAATGTAATATTCAAAATTTTCTTGCACAGTAGATTCGATGGCGTATTAGTTTCCAGTGCAGATTCGTTCCGTAGTTAGCCGGTAACATAATTCAATTTTACGTTTATTGCGTCATAATAAACGAAATCTTAACTTCCTTACAGTCATTGTTCGTCTATTATTGCATAAAGCGTTTGAATAGTAAAGAGTCATGAAACGGAGCACAAGCAGAGAAGAACATCTAATGATGCTACTTTCAAGTGTAAAGTAATTCTTTATGCTGAAAAAATGGTAACAAAAAAACAGGAGGGGTATTCAGTGTAGCTGAGAGCAATGCTCGTTTGTGGCGGCAACAGAAATTGACATTATTTGCAACTGAAGTAGTAGGAAGAAATTCAGTGTCCTCGCAAAGGAAGACATCCTGACACTGAAGAAAAAGTTTTGGAATTTGTACATGAAAGGAGGAAGAACCGGCAACCTGTGACTAGTGGCGCTATAAGAGATAACTTTTTCTTGTCAGATCTACGCCAAGTGTCCTGGCAACAGCCGAGTGATGGGTTTTGTTCACCTGATGTTAAAGTAAAGACTCTCGTGCCGATCTCGTCCGCCAGTGACTTCTGCAGATTAGATAAGTAGTTATTCCTGGTGGCGTGTTAGCTCAGATAGAGCGTCGTGCTGTAATAAAAATGTACTTGGTTCATAAGCTCATGACCGAAGGCTTTTTTTTTTCTTTCTTTTCTGCTGGAGTTAAAAGGAGATTTCCCATCATTAAAATGATTTACCCGCCTACTTAGTAGAACAGTGCCGAAGAAAGTCGACTGGTTAGATTGCAGTACAGGTATTAAAAATAAAAAGGAAAAGAAAATCTCTAGGTGTTATACTAAAGAACAAAAGAAGAAGAAGAAGAAGAAGAAGAAGAAGAAGAATGAGGAGGAGGAGGAGGAGGAGGAGGAGGAGGAGGAGGAGGAGGACATGTCTTTAAGACGTGAAAGTAACATTTATTCGATTAACAAAAACATTTAACCACAGTGCAAACATATTCTATTCGCAACACATTTAAATTCGGTCCTAATGGTGTAGAGGTAACCATACTTCTAAACCTAAGATCGCGGGTTCAAACCCGGCTAGGATCGATGGATTTTTTCGGGCGTAAAAATCGTAAGTGTGGCTTCCTTTGGAAGGTGAGTAAAGCCGTGGGTCCCGTGTCGTACTTTTACGGCACGATAAAGAACCTCAAGCCTGAAAGAAGAGGCCTCTGAGCAAAATTTATCGGCCGTTTCACGCCTTGCATAGAATGGGACGCTGATGACCTGAGATGTTAAAGAGCGGCCATAACTAAACTAAAATCAAAACACATTTAACAATTTGGCACTAACGTTCAGGCGACTAAACACAGGTGGCGTTCGACTTTCTCACTTCCCGCTGACATTCGTGAAATTTCGTGCTTCAGAAGGTAGAAAGGAGGCGGACAAGGTCGGTACGAGAAGATATCCTTACTTCAACATGGAGTTTTTGATCTACACTCTCCAAGATGTAATAATAGTCCACTTATAAATTCTATGTTCTGATCGAACTTATCTCTAAGACACCGTTCGACAATAAGCCAAGATATTTTGTTATGATTTTAAGTTTCAAACTTGGAGCACATTGCATACGATGGCGGTTTAGGTTCGCGTAAATACGGTATTTTGCTGGTTTTATCAATTAATGCCGAAAAAAATACTTAAGTCTTTCTCTAACAAAGCATTTAACAACCTCAAAATGCATATTTCATTTTTCCAGTGGGCCTATCAGCTTTTAGCGAATTCCGAAGGAATGGCGGTTGTACCCTTCAAAATATTTTTAAAAAATTTCTTCAATCTCCGGCGATGCTATCTACTAGACACAAAAAATGACGAAGAATGTATATGTATGTAAATATATACGACTTTGTTCTGCCTTTGAAGATCACGAGAAGTTTGAAACAGCGGATATCGTGCGACATTTGCCTATTGCCGCTTCTCTAGCTCTTGTTATTTTAGTTAAATTGTTCCAAGACTTACTTTATTTTTCATTTTATTATTTTTATATACATGTCTTTTAACACTCCAGCGACTGCAATTTTTATTTTTTCTCAACAAAACTCGGCATATAACGACAATTAACAAACGACTCATCGAGTTAGTTAACCAGCAAAATTGAACTATGGGGGGGGGGGGCGGGGTTTAACCTAAAGTAAAAATTTAAAAATCTCTGTAACTGCCGCAATTTATGATATTTCTAATCGAAGGTCGGCATGTATCATTAAAATAGAATTAGAAAAAATATTTTCTGAAAATCAGGGAAATGGGCTATTATGAGTGGGGGTTTACCTGAAGGCAAATATTTAATTTTATTTTATTTTTTGTGACAAAACTCTGTACATACCATTTAAATAAAATAAGAAAAATAGGTTCTGAAAAGGGAAATGGGACCATTAGAATGGAGGTATACCTAAAATGCAAATTTTTGTAATCGCCATGAATGCCGGGGAGGTGTGGTATAGGGGGGGATTATTATTGTTAGCATTAACAATTGGGTATTCGCCCCAAGTGATAAACGCGTTAATGTCATGTGAAAGAATATGGGAGAAATAGTCTGCGCATGCGCATGTATGAATAATCAATCGGATTTACGCTTACAAACCGAATGACAGCGGAAAATGCCGAAGTAGGTAATGTTGGAGCGATACGGAGCGATGTACAAAACTTAAGCGGTAGCATATCACTATCAACCTGGATAGTGTAAAGTGTACAATAAATGCAGGTTTCGGGACACAGAAAAGCAAGCCCAAAATTAGCTATGTAGCTTAAATGTTAAATCACATTCCGTTTTAGTTGTTATATAGCTAAGTGCAAATGGAAATATTAAGTTAACAATATAACGTGTAAATAAAATAGTAATGATAGTGTAAAGCATATATGTTGAGCCTGAAAGTTGTGTTTTTATTAAATACACACGTATATTTTTAGTTCCTTGTTTATTATTACATTCTCTGCTCTAGCGCTCTGTAATAACCTTCAAAAATTCACCTTGCTGAGAAATTCGCTTATGACGGACTTTTTGAAATTTATATCTGCTGTAAACCTTTCGAAGAACATATCAAATAACTGTGTAAACATTAAGATTTTTTATGCAAACTTTATCATTTCTGTCTAATGTTGTAAAACCCAGCATAAGTTGCTTAACTTCTGTTGAAGTACATTATGCTTCAAATATTTGAAAAACTTATGACTTTAATTTACTTGTATTATTTTCTAAATCAACTATTCTGGCCGAATATTACTACTGAATATATTGTGTTTATCTTCTTTTGCAGTATTGTTCTCTGATCTTAATTTTATTCATTAACGTCATTCATGAGTAACGTTTTAAAATATTAATCATTAAAAATGAAGAAAGCTGAAACATATATAGGCTAGACAGCTTTTTAATAGTATTTACGTTATGGCAATACAGGCTGATGACATTTGAGATGAAATGAGGAATTTTGGAAATGTAGCGTTTCATGTTTATAATTAAGGTAACTGGCTTGCATTTACCGTTGATGAAGAATGAGAAAAAACTGGGAAAACCTCAACACAGGAAAGACGGTCCTGAAGAAATTGGAACTGTAGCCTAACTATTTATCAATTCTGTTGTTATCGGTGTTACATTTAGTGAGACATGCAATCATTTATTGACTAAAATGTACAAGATTCAAGTGGCGTTATTATGACAGCGGTAGGTTATAATGTGTTTTAATCCCGCATGGTTGTCATAGTGACGTAATGCAGGAGACCAACGATATTGCCTAACAACTGCGTGCGATATAAAATTGTGTTAGGAATGTATAAGCCATACTTGTAATTAAGAATTTTTATATTCGTTGCTAGGTACTGACACCGGAGCGTATTAAATAATCATGCTTGTGTCAGCTGAACAGAAAGGTGAATCGTTAAATGTAACGGACGACCAGAAAACTGGAGGTTGTGATATCGATTCCCACAGGTTTATAAGCAACACATTTTTGTCTCTGGAAAATTTACCCTTTGGTATATTAGTTTTGAGATATGGTTACTGAATGAGTATTATAGAAAAATAAATGGATTATCTCGGACGGAGCGCCAGGATTTTCAGAATGGATCATATTAAAAATCTGGAAATTAGAAACGCAATGGATGCAGAAAAAAACAGTGCTACAAAGAATTGAAAACGAGAGCCTAAATGGTTTGGCCATCTATGAGGGTGGGAGAGTACAGATGGTCTAAAGTAGTGTATTAATGGCAACCACGAGGATGACGAGGAAGACCAAACGTGGAACAATGAGATTATGAAGGCAATGATTGCCCTGATATACACAGGATGGATGGAAGGACGGAAGGATGATATATTTTTCATTTTATAATTGCACACTTTTGATAGCTTAGATAAATGGACTCTCTGAGGTTGCCTTGAAGGAGACTACAAAAAAAAAAAAAAAAAAAAAAAAAAAAAAAAATTGAAGATACAAAGACTGAAAAATAACACGAGTGGTAATTATGGTTTATAACTTATCAAATTAGGTTTTATTTAATCTAATTCATTTTTATTCATGGCTTTCGTTTCAAAATTTCCTTGTTTGAACAATTATCTGTTTAACATGTGTTAAATTAAAAAAAAAGCATTTATATTCAGATATTGAGGGGAATGTTTAAAATCAAAATTGAGGGTTTCATTTAGCCCCCCTTACCTTGAAATTTTGAATAGCACCACTATCTTTTAATGCTTGTTGTTTTTATTTTATTATTTTTTGTTTATTCGTCGCTTTGGCTGTATATCACGATTTATATAGATTTTGAACTGAATACTGTAGGGGTAAGTTTGTAGTTATGAATGAAATGAAATGACATGAATTAATGAACCTGCGAGTCCTTGGAACTTTACAGCTTTTGCATGCACATTCTTAAGGTAAGGAAAAAGTAAAAAAGAAGTACCTCCGGATTAGTACCACTAGTACACGGAGACGATCGCTTATTCTTCTTCTCTACGGAGGAAGATTTCGCAACACGGCCGATGATGAATCAGCTGTACGGGACACCCCCTGTAGGAGGGAGAATGGAGAATACACTGGGCAGCCAGAAGTTCAAGGGGGCATTTGTGGATTTTGGCGGTTTCCATAGATGATAAGTAGCAGATCCCACACAGAGTGCAACCGACTCTAGGACAGTAACTTTACCTGAGCGCAAACCACTGCCACATGAAATGAAAGGAATATAAACGTGCACTCCAGCATTCTCCAACAGGGAAAATAAAAAAAAAGCCTATGCCAGTCTCAGGAAAATTAAACCCGAATGAAAGACTTAAGCGTTACAGCCTGAACCACCAAATTCGGTTTTGATGCCTAAATTTTAAGGAGGATCCCACTGTTTAGGTATTTTGTTTTCTATCGTTGTCTTACAACTCACTTCGTTTGAATTTGGACAAAATAAAAAAAATGTCAGGTTATTCTAAAGTTCCCGTTTCAAATGATCATAACTTTGGCAAATTTTTAGATTTGGCAAAAGTGGAAAAACAAATTGTTACCAAAACACAATTATCACAAAGTGTTCAGTAGTTTGTATTGTTATTTTGTCGAAATTTAAATAAAAATAACATTGCAGGGCAGTGATGAAAAATGTGATAACGGTTGCATCCTCTTTAATATTTAAGCATCAAAAGGTAGGGGTCAGTCCTGGTGTACCTTCCTTCAGAAGGGAAGTAAAGTTGTGGGTCCCGTGTTGTTGATTTACGACAGGTAAAAGAACCTCAAGCCCGAAAGAAGATGCCTCTGAGCAAAATTAATCCGCCGTTTCACGCTCTGAATTGAATGGACGCTGATGACCTGAGATGTTAAAGAGCGTTCTTAAATCAACCAAATCAAAAGATAGGAATGGCGTTTGATTTAAAGTGAGGGTAGCTGGGGATGAGTGGCAGAAACTTAAATTTAATCAATATTGTTTTTAAACTTCTCATTCAAAAAATGAACTTACTTACTTTAAATTACATTTTGCTAAAATAAATGGCTACTTAGACTGGAAGGCTGTGAAATGAAAGTCCTGTGTAATCTATAATAATCGGATCTAAGTATACTAAATATCCCGGTTTAACCTATCTATGAAACGTTGAGAAACCAGTGCCCGTAGATACATTTCAAAGCAATGTTTCAGTAAATTATGTTTAGGGTTTCATTTTTAATGTCCGGTTACACATTTTAGTGCTCTATTTCACTTTTGCTCTCATCTGCACCTACTCCTTAATTAAATTAAAGTTTTGGTTGAGTTTCAAGATTTTCTTTCATGATATAAGCTGTTTTAAGATGTAGATTTACTTGAGTGTAAAAAAATTCCTCTCAACTGAAACAGACGACGGAGAAACAATGGCTTTCATTTCCAGCTTACTTAGTGTGAGCATCTTGCTTCAATGTTTCTGGCAGAAGGATAAAAAGAAGATGTAGGGAAACTTTTCAGTTCTGAAAAGTGTTGTACTGAACTTGATAGAAATGTTTTCCCTCTTATTCTAAAGGGTTGTGTGAAAAAAATCCATTTAATATAAATGAGTCCTAATAGCGTGGTTAACTATGAAGCCTAGACGACAAGTCTCATCTTAGAAATAAAAAGAAGTTTCCAAGGTATAATAGACTCAGATGGGGAAGATTCACGACAGTGGTTGAGCAGGTCATGATGAGTGTCGGCACGGTAAGCCCAAGATTCACTAAACGGCCGTGACCTCAAAAATTTCCAAGCTGACATAATTCCAAAGTATATTGCTCATGTAGTTTCTAGTTTTTTTCCTTATTTGTTTTTAATGTAACACCAGATATGGACAATTTAAGAACGGGCGATAAAAAACTGGAAGTTGGTTTATATATAACTTGTGGGATCTCAAATCTTATGCTTATTACAGGACTTAAGCTTAAGCTGAACTTGAATTAATTATTTTATTTTTCTTACAGCTCTACTGTCCTTTTCTAGTTAACCCAACAGTTTGCTATTGTAATAGATTATGTATAATTCCTTTGCTCTCATTCGTGTTATTTAACCAATATACTTTATACGGTGAGGTTATTTGAGTTAAGGACACGCAAAGAGACGCCAGTCGTCAAGGCTGTATAAGGCATATGTAAGTAACACCCTGAGTTAGTTTGAGGTAGGTTCTGTCAGAGAGTGGTTATGTGTTCGTGTGTTATTCGGTGCTTTCATTATGTGTAAATCGTGAGCTAATAATTGTTGGTTTGTTATGCTAGCTACCACATGTGCGATACACAATATGTGGAAACGAATTTTATCAGAGAAGTGGTTAGGTGATTCACAAGAAAATATCTTAATCGTGTTGGGACACTGGGAATGACTTTTGACCAAAGTCTGTCAAAATATCTTCTTCTTCTTCTTCTTGTGCTGTAAATGGTTTCTTGAACCTTTGGGCGTCCGCAGAGAGTGAACATGTAGATGTTTTCCCTCCCTTCGGGCTCTACAGACATTAAAAGAGCTCTGCTTGTCTTTTTAAATCCCACTGTTTCCCAGCATAATTTTTTATAATACAGCATTTTTCTCTAATCTCGTTTTCACACATTCAGAATGTCCCACGCGTGACAGTTTCTGTTAAAATTCAATGAAAATTTCCCAGAATGTGCAGACGTATCCATTGTCATATTCTATAGGACAAAATCTATGTTAAACCAACATTGTTTCAAAATAAAATACTTTTATGAAAAAATAATTAATTTGAAATATTAAATTTCCTTATAGTTTTAAATAATTATCACAGTTCACTCATCAGATTAATTTAAAATATCTTTCTATACAATTTTTGTATGTGGTTCAAAGCTCCAACTGCAAAAATGCCAACCAATATTCTCAACTCATGAACCCCGTGGGGCATTTTGTTTAAGCGTAATAAAAGATATAGCTCACAAAATATTTATCTAAATTGAATGAAATTTGATATACGTATTTGCTTAACAGAATACAATCACAGTATAAGTTTCAGAAAAATTCAAACAAAATGTGGAACTTTGAAAATTCACTTCCAGTGTTCCTTAAGATAGAGAAGCTGTTCGCCAACTTGTTACACAGTTACGAGAGATTTCTCTCAATGGCAAGAAAAGTGCTCCGAACCGCCGTGTTCTTACGGGAGAAAATTTAAATTAAACACAAGCACTTCCTATGCATATGCTGGCAATGAATTGCCGTTGAGGGGCATCATTTTCAACATCTCTTATAACACAGGTTAGAGCTTATTGTTATCATTAGCTCTAAATATAGTATCATTTTATACTCTCAGTAAAAATATAAATACAAAAATAATTATACTAACTTTACGCGCGGCGATTCTTAACAACTTTTTTCCGGTTGCAGCGGCTTCAAAGCAGCCGCGTTTATGCGGGCCTTAACACAAATAATCTTCTGTTATTAGTATTTTAAAATTATGATTTATAATGCTTATAAAAATCTATGTTTTCTAGGCCCCATGTTAAAGGTACCAAAACATATTTATTCTTGTCTTACATTAGCGCGAGAGTAGGGCACTATTGTAGGTTTCTTACTGAGAAACGGCTCACATATTAAATTCTTTCACTTGGGATGCGATGCAGTTGAACTTACGAGTGCGAAGACGTTCCCTGCGAGGGTTAAGTCTTTCTCTGTCCTAGTTCCCAATGTAGAAGCTGACACAAAAACAATATCCACGTGCCGGCCGGGGTTATGACGCACATGGCCTGGTGATGGGGCACGCAAGGATTAAAGTTGCACCAATTACATGCCTCAGGCCTCAATATTCAGCTGCTTAGAAGGCAAACGCTGCTTCAGGCAACCCTCTGCACTAATAAACAGTCTATAAGGTTTTAACAACCCCTACGTGCGTACTATAGGAACCATTTTATAAGTAAACTGGTACTGTTCAGTTAGGAATGGTTCTGTAAATAATGCATTCAGTTCAATGGGCAATTATCACTAGCAGCTCAATAACAATAATGGAAATAAATTTACTTCCTGGAAAAGCTAACACGAATAAGAGAATATTGTTAGGGAAATATGTTGTTCTATCTTCAGTAATACCACGAGTTGATGCTTTTTCGGTAATTTAATTAAGGCTAACGAATGTTTGTTGTCATGATAATTATTTCGAGAAAGAACTATCTAATGACAACAAGCATGAGCTTGAAAACTCAAATAAATTAATGATGATGATGATGATGATGATAATAATAATAATAATAATAATAATAATAATAATAATAATAATAGGCAAAGGCCTCTTACAAGAGGATAATTTTTATTTGCTAATGCGATGAGCTTATTCGCTTTACGGTTGTGTACAATAGTGTCACCCTGTATGCTACACTTTGTTAAATTTTGTTCATCAGATTTCACTGTTTCGAAGTTGACGTTCGATAGTTCCATATATTCCTGCTTCTTGCTATTCTGGATCATTGTTGACCTGCCTGTGCAGCATAGAAGTATTTCCATCTCCGTCTTGGCCCGCCTCTTGTATCGTTTGCCTAAGCGCGTATCGCACATGGTGGTCTTATACGTCCATCTGTCGTCCTGCATCCTGGTAGGACCTGCATGGTAGGACCCCTTACTGAACTTTTAAGGATATGTTGTGTTATTCCAATGCAGTTTTATTCCCTTTTAGAACAAAATCAAGAAACAAAATGTTAATAGAGCATAAATGCATGTGAAGTTTCTGTAAAAAGTACTCATTTATTATAATAAATGCGCACTGAAGGTATTATTATATACAAAACACAATATATATATAATCAGTTTTGCTGATGTTCAAGAAAAGTATAAGTGTTACGCTTTCTTTTACCCGACAGTATAGTCTTATAATAAAATCAAAACAAAATCATAAGGTACGTATCATAAGTGTTAGTACAAACTGAAAAGTAGAAACAAAATGATTTGACTCACTTGATTGTACACATGGACACATTATGCGCTTTTCTTTTTGTACACTAGCTGTTTATCTAGTCCTAGTTAGTAACAAAAACTGCCCGCATTCGTAAGTTCCAGGGTTCAAATCCCTTGGGGCCGGGCAGCAATTTCTTCTCCCTCCCCCGGTCTTTTCCCCTGTATCATATGCAAATCCTGGGGTGGGTCTTTTCTTTCCACGGATTTTTTGCTCTCCCATTTCATTCTGTTGGTTCTGTTACATAGCCAAAAGTCTCAGGGTTAGACGAATCGGTGCAGCGTGACAGTGGCTTGCGCTTAGGAAAGAAATGGTCCTTCTGAAGGGTTCGAACTCTTTGGAGGCTCCTCCGGCGCCGGGGTGTTCTACGCTGGCGTATCCCAATGTCTCGCTCACTTCATTCCTTCCTTCCAGAGTAACCCCTGCTGGGAGAGTAGGCACAAACGGTCAGCCTTTGAGTAAGACTGAAGTACCGAAATATCCTCCAATTCAATCAAGTGACAAAAATACAAAACTTATAACTTGTTAGTGTCGCAATGCAGTCGTACTTGGTGAAGGTGCTTGCATCTGTATGCAATACTTCATTCTTCTTAGTATTGACTTCCGATTTCTTTCGGACAACGTCGGTTCATTTCCTAATTGTTGACAATAACGACAATCCTGTGCTCCAGTTATTCTACTGCGTCACTTCAAGAGCTGAACATTACGCTTTTTAGATACACAAGGCCAAAGGATTTAAATCAAGTGATTTTAGCCACTGTCTTTCCATCATTGACCATATCTTCGGATTAGGTGTATCACAGTTGCAGCTTAATGCCTCAGTATACCATCATGCACTACTCTGCCCTTGCTGAAGGAAAACATCCTCAAAGCGTGTTTATCTTACGTTCGCAATTGTCTCGCAAATAGTTCATTTGCACATCCATTTTTTGTGGAGACTTTGCTTCTATGTTGTGTACTTTAACTCTTTTGGTTTGCATCTTCACTCAATCTTATATATTTGCTATTTAATGATATTTGCATTTTTGTTCCTTTAGCACCTGCATATCTAAGATTAATATTTATTTAAGATTTTATTTACGTAAGGAGGTGAGATCTTGTACAATTATTTACTCCAGAACACGGAACAAGCCAAATATACAATTTTGCATTATGTTCGTGATATCAATTTAGACATTTCAAAATATAGCGTACAGGATGTACATAGATAAATGTTACAACGCCCGGAAACGCTTTGTTTATGCGCTAGAACCACTGAAATATGTAGGAGGATAAACCAGCTGTAGACCAACATCTCGCAGAGCTACGGAAGAAGCAAAAGTTGTGTTAAACTCCCCTAATTTATATTTGAATAATTTCTTCCTTAGCGCGAGAGCTCTCCTAGGGCTAAGACCGACCCTGTCTCTCGATCTCATTGACAGCGCAGCACAGCAAGGGGGGATGTGATCACTCCGGTACCCCGCCAGCTGCCATAGGAGACTTTCGAGATCGAAAGGACGCTACCTGCCCACCATATACTGGACCATAAGACACTTATACAATTAATAAAAGTTTTCACGCAGTAATATTCCGCAAACTGGCTTGTAACTGGCGTGACTTGCTTGCTAAGCATTCAAGAATCCAGTGCGCTGGATCCGAGAGCAAATGACGCTCAAGGAAGGTATAGTTCATTTGGTTTATTAACAGAATTTAAGAAACCGATATCTACACATTCTTTTGCATGTTTATTACTCTTTTGTGTATGTAATAATAACAGATCTTTCACCATTCGGTCCTTTATAAATGCTTTAAATGATTACATTTAGAGTTAATGATAAGAATCCTGTTAAGCATATTTAATCGTATCTAAAACTAATTTAAATTCTTACTAACATGTTTAAACAGTTTAGAGTATCTTTATATTCATCTTTTGCATGTGTGTATTATATTAAGTTCAAGTATTGTCTCAAATATTTATAAAAAAACACGCCATGATCGTAAAGCACGAACAGAAAATCTTTTTTGCCAAGGATTTTGAATTATTAAAGAGAGAGCTACCGCCATTCTGCTGCATGATGGCCGTTCGGGACGGGTGTCAACTCTGCAAATGTGGGTCCGATTTATCTTGTACCCCCTACTAATTTCTGCTCTTGGTGTTTCCAGAGACTCCACTATGGCTGCTACTGCAGATAGCCCCTATCAAAAACGAGAGAGACCTCGTGGTTTTGTTCCTGCTAACGTTCAGGGACATCACCGCACTCAAACAGCCTATCGAATCCGACGACAGCAAGGGAGGTAAGTTGCTCCATTTCTCTACTAAAAAGGGTCTCAGAATGCTCAAGTGTGCAATACTTCACAGTCAGGTTTTATTGTACTGTAAACATATGGTAAGCTTGCTTAACATTTATTAATACTTATTAATACTTACTTGAGTAAATAAAGTAAATAATTCTTCTTCACAAGTTTCTCAGCCAGATGAGATTGAAACTGGAGTTTTTGGGTTGCAAAACTACTCCTGTCCTTTGAAGAGAAACTGACAATGGGTTTGTTGCCATTGAAATTAAATGGTCTAGCCACAAAATCGTTGCACAACCCAATGTATTAATTTTCGGGAGAAAGAAATTGCTATACATTAATGTATTTTTAAACTTTAGGGTGAATGAATGAAAATATTCGTATAATGTGTGGGGGATAAAAGGTATGAGTGGATGTTATAGTTTTTAAGTATATTTCGTCACATTTGTAGTCAAAGAAGCAAAAATGTTGTAGTACTGAGGAAGCTTAATACACATTATTGATACCTGTTTCAATAAACTACTTTTTTGGAAAGTAGTTTAAAAGCAGTACACAATGATGTGCGGCTCTTGTTCGTATTCCTTCTTTTTCGACCCATATACTAGCCTTTGCTCTTTTCCCTCTCCTTACGTAGCTGCCTCAGCATGGTGTGTAAGCAGGCTTGTTGATCATTGGCTTAACCAATCGTATGTTAGTAAAATCAGTAGTTCTGCCCATGCTGGGTGGCGTATTCATTTTATTTTTCTTCTTCAAACACAAAACAAGGAGATTCCGGCTCGGGTGGGATGCAAACACTTTCCGTTCTTCAATTCTAAATTGTTAGATCCGGAGCCTTCTTTGTAACCCTCACCTAGTGACTCAAGTAGAATATTTTTTTAAAAAATTTTACCCTAAAGTTGTATTGTATTATCATATTGACTTATAGCTCTGTAGTTATAAATTCACCCGACAAGGAACACACATTTGTAAGCTAAGGTATTAATTCATGGTTATTCAGGAATAACATTAATGTGTTTTTTCTTTGTTAAACCAGGAGATTTTATGATATCACCTGCACCTTAAGATTATGCCAGTAATTTGACTAATCATTATGTGGTATATGAGCAAACATTTGAAGATTTATAGCTTAATGATTCAAGGCTTCTAATTTTAAATTTGATTTATTTATAATGGTTTCAATGACATATTGCTGACATGCCTTTACATTAGTTGCATGTTAAAATTGTTTATTGTTTTACCACAATTTGTTGTTATTTTAAAATCAAATCTTTTTATATGGTTATATTATTTTATTGTTCAGCAAATTATATTGACTTTTACCGCTGTTAGAATTCGTAAATTCTTCTTCTTCCAAACTGGAATTACCTTTCTATGGCCATATCCCGGGGAATTTATTCCAGCATACTGCCAAAGTTAAAACTAGTCTGCCGGGAGGGTTCAAACTCAGATTAAAAATCATCTTATTTGAAATATTGGTGAAATGGGCATTAAACAAATTTGCACTTGTAAACAGTCCAAGTAAATGAAAAAATTACGATTTCTAAAGTAAATCTGAGGAAAGTTTACACGCAATATTGAAACTTGTTATATACTTTTCTATGGTAATGGAAACATAGAATTCATATGAGCTATAAGTTAAGTGAACATAAGTGTGCTCATATACAAAAAAATTGCACATTAATGTGGCCAACCTTAAGGTAACAAATATCGATCACAGTCAAAATTCAAGAAACTGAACTCACAATGTTCAAACATTCATCGCTGGTCTGTTTTTTGGGTGGGGAAATTTTTAAAATAGTTACATAATGATGAAGGCATTGAACAAAAGTTTACACGTTTACATTTTTAAATTCTGTTCCTGGAGTTTTCTTTATTTATTTTATTGATTTAAGTTGGCAGTCTGGTATACATATAGTAGCATTGTTATATGCTTGTGATCGATAAATTCGCCTGGCAGTTATCTTTCGGTTTTTCTTGCTCTGATATCAAAGCTTCTCAATTGCCGCTAATAATAATAATAATAATAATAATAATAATAATAATAATAATAATAAGTAAAAATTTTTGTACTCCCTACCACGTTTCACTTTTGAAATAGAAGTTGCATTGGAGAAAAATTGGCTATTTATGTGCAAGCTGTAATCATGATACTAGGTACGATCCATAAGTTTCCGGCCTAACCGTATTAGGAAAGTAATAATATAAAAATACAGATACTATTTTTCACCCTAACCCTCTTCACTTCAATATATCTGGTTTAACATTCCAGTCTACTTTAAATAATAGTCCAAAGCATTGTCTGCAAAATAATGGAAAACTGCACCCACAATTAATCCTCGAAGTTCAGATTTCCGTTTTTAAAACAAATAATAGTCGGTGGGGACTTTGTGGTGGATGATTCAGCTTCTGCAAGGCACTTGTGTTCACAGCAGCCTTAGCACAGCAGCGTATGGACTGCTATGTTGTCGTGCAGCGAACTTCTCTTATGCCTCTTTTCCTTGATGGCTCTGCAGTAGCTCAGCACAGTACTCCCCAGTCACCAATGTGTTCCTTTCTTTGAAATACATCATCAGAGTTTCTTTCCAGTCTCAAAAAGTGCATTAACTTCTTTGTGGACTACGTGGCCTTAGCTTTTCTAAGACATGCTTCGTCCTTCTTTCGTCACTATATTGATACATTTTTTTTGAAAGAGTGCCACAGTAGAGAACCATAGTTTCCTCTCCTCTGATGATGGTTCCAATATGCCCTCTCATTACCACGCAAAGGTTCGAAACGCTTATGACAATATTCCACACGCACTTGCATTTATACTGCTGAAAGAATTCGGGGCACCCACCTTGCATTGACCTTATGCATAAGCAAATGTGATTAAGGATGGAAAGCACAGCTGATTTAGAAAGTTGCAACCTTGCAGGTGTTTCTTTTGTCTTCAGACGCAGGTCACTTAGAACTTCCTCCTCGACAACAGAGACGTTTTCTTGTTTCAGTGCATTCATCGGCCTGCCCTCACATAAGGCCATTTTCAAGGCTTTCTCTTCCCAAATGAAATAATTTTGACCCACTTCTTCATAGTGCAATATGAAGTTTCTCCATACGCACCTTCAGAACGTTTAAAACCACTGGATGAAAGTCCTTTTTAGTTAAAAGGTGAACAACTGCTCTGTATTTAAATTTGAGCATAACGCTCTGGATTCTTTTTTATTTGGTTTATTTACGTACGCTCTTTAACATCTTAGGTTATCAGCGTCCCATTCAATTCAGGACGTGAAACTACCAACAAATTTTGACCAGAGGTCTCTTCGCTGCATTATACAACACGCCTCACTTAATTGAGTTTCTCGTAGAAATGTATTCACATTCCTCGATAATGTATCAGACAGCGTGAACATCGCAACAATGTACAATGACCTTTTTCGGGCCGGAAACTTTTGGACCGTACCTCGTACTTAGTACAAATTTAGTCTATAGTTTATATTTTTTTAATATGTACTACTAATTTTATATTTTATTCAGAACCTTTGTTAACACGTTCAACGTCAACATGCTACACAGAGCCATTTGAAAACCAGGACAAGCTGCATTAACGAACTGAAGATTCGGTGGCGTTTAAATATTGCAGAACAGAATCAGATACATCGTAGATCAATGGAAGAGAAGAGGAGTCCTGTCGTTCAAGAAGGAGGGGGCAAATGAATAACTAATCAAATTAATTTTTACATATACTCTAATACCGTGCGATCAGTTTTGTTTTCCCCCGCAGTGTTTTGTCTATAGACGAGCGCGCCGCTCGTTAGCCGGTTAACTGGCAAGCCGAATCTTGGTGATTAGCGAGAGGGTAAAACAATAAAACAAATCAACCGCACATTACACAATTCAATTTAAGAGAGCAGTTCCTGGTGGCGTAGTGGTAATCATACTTGCATCATAAACCCAAGATCGCGGGTTCAATCCCGGCCAGGATCGATGTATGACTTCCTTCGGAAGGAAAGCAAAGTCATGAGTCCCGTGTCGTAGATTTACGCCACGTAAAAGAACCTCAAGCCTGAAAGAAGAGGCCTCTGAGCAAAATTTACCGGCCATTTTACGCCCTGAATTGAATGTGACGCTGATGACCAGATTTGATTTATTTACGGACGCTCTTTAACACCCCAGGTCGTCAGCGTTTGATGACCAGAGATATTAAAAGCTTTCATAAATAAAACAAACCTCTCTCTCAATTTAAGAGACTCATTACTTACCAAATTATCAAATGAGGTGTTGAAACTGCCCGCCTTCATTCTCCACACATTATTTTTTCTTTAAAAAAATATTCATCACTCGTTGTAGTTCATTTTGAGATTCTGGATAGTTTCCTGGCGAATATTATCTTTTGAGTTCTTGTATGCTGTGCAGCTTCCTCTTGCACACGGCATTTTTTTTAATTTACCCCAGAGATAATAATCACAGGCTATTAAATCCGATGACCAAAAGGGCCACACATTCTCACTGTCTTGTGGATACACAATGTGAACTGCTCTTGTGGAATTATTCGCAGTGTGAGCAGTGGCAGTCCTGTTGAAAAAATGCACGCTCCGTGTCGGCCGTTCTCTAATAAAAGGGTTAACATCGCATTCACATAAGTAACAAAATAAACTGTATGCTCTAAAACAACTGGTCCTTTGATTCTTTCACCACTGAATTAACACATATGAAACGTGCATAAAGACACGCTGTGCCGTTGCAAACACACATAACATTTTACATGTACTGTCAAATTAAGAAACGAAAACACAACACACACCCGGGAGCATCTCCGCTATTACTCTGACAGTCACTAAAACTCTCTCCACGGCACGGCAAACGTGTGAAGGCTCGCTCATATGAAACACCCTGCACCGCGGGGGAAAGCATCTCTGATCGTACGATGTTACCCTTTTTATTTTAAGCTGTTCCGTACAGTGCTTTTAATATATTTATGGTATTTCATATATCCAAATTTTTTCCTCGCTTCCTCATAAAAGGAAAGCTATCATTTAACCACAATGCGATATATTCTATTTAATACGACTGACTATGAATATTAAATATCCTTTCTTTTCAGGTTTGAGCAAGTTTGCAAAATTAGCACGTTCTGTTACAAGAAGTCGATCGGTGCTGGTATCGCAGTTTTCTTCTCATCTGCCGAATCTCAAGGACACCAGCAAACAATCGCACCTCGCACATGTAAGTAACTAGGATTTTAATCCAAAAGACGAACTTAATTTGTTCTTTTATTCTTAACAACAGTTCATTATAATGTTGGGTTTGAAAATTATACATTTCTAAAGCGCGAGAGTGACTATTTAATGCTCCGGACCCTAACTCAATAAAAAAAAAATTGCATCTTTCAATCAAGGATTCAGGCCCGTCATACGTCTTTTGTGATTATAGATGAGGGTTTTACTTCCTCTTGGAAACTCCGCAGCCTAAACAGAGTTTGGACAACATTCTAAATATTCTCGTTGGTTGAGGCCGGACTCAAAATCGGTGGAAAAATTATCAATAAAAGACTCACAAGCGCATAACATTTAACATTTTACTGCAGCAGCAATAATGTAAGCCGTGTGCTATCTTTTGCTACCCTTACGAATCTAAATATGCTTTTCCCAGTGTTGTAAACAGAAAGCGCATATCTCATAGTTTCTTGCAATCCGAAAAGTTTAATAGTCACCTTAGTAAATCTGAAATGTTCTCATTTCATCTTAAATATATTTTGAGCCATTATGAATAAAATCTTAAAAGCAAGAGCCCCTTTAAAAGATATTCATCTCTGTTTCTAAAACCTAAGTTTGTAATGTATATTTTGCATGATGTGTTTTTGTTGATACGACCTAGTTGTATTTACGACAAATAAACTGTTTGTTATAAAAGCACAAGGTTAATAACAAAATAGCATTGTTATAGGTCATAACAGTGCTAAAACAATAGTTAAAAGTAATACTCGTTTGAATGTATGTGTAATAATGAATGACGAACCAACAATAAACTCTATCCTTACTTTGGTTAGTTATCTACTAGCCTACAATAAAAAATGTAAATAATTTAAAAAAATATACCTTGTGCTTTCAATGCAAAATATTGTAATATATTAAATATTCGGTAATCAAGATCGTGAAAAAATAATATTCATCACTTGCCCGTTAAGTGCGTAAGAGAATCTCGCTTAGTTTTCTTCTAACTTTACCTCCACACTGTTATACAACTCTTACTGTATATACCTAATATACTATTAAAATGCGTATGTAGATGTTTGCTACACGGCTGTTTGTGTGTGCTCTTCTTCCACTTTCCTTTCGAATTTTCTGAAAATTTTCATTCTTCTCTTATCACTAGGTAACCATGGTTTCCAACTCCTTTTCTTTAGAGTTGTAATTGTCGATTAATAGAAGTCATCTTTCGCCGCTGGTGTAAGTAAATACGTTTGGACTCCGGACTTATCCATGTTCTAATTTGGCGATCTTGCCTCGTAGACCCAACCAAGATTGCGGGTTCAACCACGGTCAGAGTCAATGGAATTTTAGGGCATAAAAATCCTAAGTACAGTTTTCTTCAGAAGGAAGTAAAGCTGTGGGTCCCGTGTTGTAGATTCACGGCACGTATAATAACCTCAAGACTGAAAGAAGAGGCCTCTAGGCAAAATTTACCGGTCGTTTCACATCCTGAATTGAATAGGATGCTAATGACATGGGATGTTAAAGAGAATCCATAAATAAACCAAATAAGAAGTATTCTCTAGGCTATTGTCTGGCTTGGTGGAAATGTACCATCGTTCTGAAACTATATCCTTCAGCAAGATTTACCCACAATATTTATTTGAAATTTTGAAATTTGAAATTTACCAAAATTGGAGTGTCTCGTTATTTTCTGTATATACTATTTTTTTTTTTTTTACTATATTTATGATTTTCTTTACTTTTTTCCCAAGCTGTGATACTGCAATTTTTTATTATAATGTTGTGCAGCCTTTTAATCTGGTTTATTCTGGTTATGCTTCTCATTGAAACTTTTTTCTTTACGATTTTTTACCGTAGTTCTGTTATAAGGGGAAGATTTGTAAGAGAGAGTTTTTATGTATAATTTATTAAGCAATATAAAATGAGCCCACTCAATTGAAATACTCTTAACTTCTCTGCTAACCAGCGCACTATCACTCGTCTGTCAGCCAATACGATATATGAACTTTATCGATTATTTATGGTCTCTTCAGCTGATTTTGGAGTTTCAGGACATGGAGAGTCTTCGGTGCTTTTTATGCCATGCTTAAACTCGTTTACCAACGGTTTATGTCACTTATTATAAACTATTGTCTTCCGACCCTACAGTCAATTTTAATGAAGAAATAGCTTCTTTTATTGCATCTTCTGGTACTGCTGAAGGACTTAGTTCCCAAGATATCACTCTACTTACTCCTCATGTCCCCCGTACTCCCACCATATATTTTCTCCCTAAAATTCATAAAAAGAACTGTCCAGGCCGCCCGATAGTAGCCCCCACTGAACGTATTTCCGCTCTAGTAGATTGTTGGTCACAGCCATTTGTTACGTCTAGGCCATTCTAAATCAAAGATTCCTTCCATTTTTTGAGTTTACTAAAGAAAGTTGACCCTTTGGCACATTCTGATATACTTCTTGCCACTATCGATGTGACGTCACTCTATACTAACATTCTCCATCAAAGAAAGATTAGCTGCTGTTAGACATTTCTTGGACTCTCGAGCACCTCATACCCCATCCACAGATTTTATTTGTCATCTTGCTTATCTGGTCCTCACTCGCAATGCGTTTAGTTTTGATAATAAATATTATCTACAAATTAAAGGTACTGCAATGGGCACCAGAATGGCACCTTCTTATGCCATTCTTTTTATGGCTCGCTTAGAGGAGGACTTTCTTAAGTTAGAACCTTTGGCACCATTATTATGGCTGAGATATATTGATGATATATTCGTGCTTGTGGACTCATGGCTCAGAATCTCTCGATCAGTTCCTTACTAATCTTAACTCCAAGTTTTCAGTTAAGTTCACTTCTTCTGTCTCTCCCAATGCTGCTACGTTCCTAGATATTGATATTTCTTTATGTAATGGCTCTGTTCTTACGTCTGTGCACATTAAGCCTACCAATTTACAACAGTATCTTCATTTTGATAGCTGTCATCCCTTGCTTATCAAAAGATCTATTCCTTTTTCTCTTTCAATCCGTGGTCATAGTCTTTGTAACAACTTTTCATCTCTTGACAAGTATATTAAAAACCTAGCTTAAAAGTTCCAAGACCAAAATTATTCTTCTGCTCTTTTAAAATCCCGTATAATCCCAGTGCACAAAACTTTTCAATGCAAACTTAAAACTTGTAATAAAAACTTCATTAACTTTGTTACTACTTACGTGCTGGAATTGAAAGTATCAGACCTATTTTGAAAGAATGTCATGATACTTTGTTAATGCACTCATCTTTAAATGGGTTTTATAAATTTGTACCCCGCCTTACTTTTAGAACACCCCCTATCCTTAAAAATATATTTCGCCGAAACCTATCTCCTCCGAATTTACCACGTCCTTTTGCTGCTCATATCCTTGCCAACGCCCTAAATGTAAAACCTGTGCGCTAATTATGCCTTGCCATTCATTCCACAGCCTTAATTTATCCAGAGAATTTAACATTTCTTCATTTGCTACATGTTCTTCCAAGAACGCCGTATATATGTTATCTTGTAAGCTTTGCAAAGCATTTTATATTGGTTTAACTTCTACTGTTGTTAAACCCAAGTCTCTCTTGCCAGTTGCCCAACATGCCTTATCTCACTGTAAGGATTTTGATGATGCTTTTAATCTAACACTTATTGATGCGCTACTACCTACATAATGCTCTGAAAGTTTACTCAGAGATAGAGAAATGGCAGTTATATTTTTACATAAAGCGCGTATACCACCTGGTTTAAATCTTACGTATTCATTTTTTTCCCCACACTCTCATTTTTAGTTTCATCTGTTTCCATGCATAACGTTACCTTCGATACTCAATATTTACTTTTATCACCGTCACTTGTCTTCCTGCCATAGAAGGACTCCACGAGTCCGAAATATAGCGATCTCAAGTGTGACTTTTTCTTAATGTTTTATCCTTTTGTACTATTATAATTACTGTTAATTTATATATATATATACACTTACTCTTCTGCATTCTTGTTATCTAATTTGAGTTGATCTTGAAGATTTCTTACCACTCAGGCTACCAAATATCTCTTTCCTGTCAATATCCTCAATACTAAGTCTTACCTCTTTCATCACAGTTCTTTGTAAAATCTACACCAATTGGACAATACAAGATCCTGTCTATATTCATTTCTGTTATAAAATAAAACGTTCATTTACTATTCATAATCCTGTTGATAAGCTTATTGTTTTGTATAAGTGATTAACAACTTTTTCAATTATCCTGTCCTTTGTTGTGAACCTTTCCAATTTCATGCAAGAAACTCTAGGTATGCTAAAATTTGCTCACAGAGATCTCTGTGCATTCGCTCAATGTGTTGCCATTTCTTATCTAGACCCCTAACTACCCCAAATAACATCCTGTCTTCTCCCCTTTAAGGTAGTGTTTAATGCCGTTTTTTTACTAATGAGGAGATGAACACTGATGATAAAATGAAATGATAAATTGGGAAAAGGATATTTTGTTGTTTAAGGGAAGAAGCGTTCCAGGCCTAAGTTTAGGCACATCCTGGCATTTGCCACCTGGAAGAAACCTCAAGCAGGGAGGACAGTCCTGGAGGTAATTGAACACCAAACCTCCCGCTCACGAGTCTGTGCCTTAACAACCTGGGCCACACGTGGCGGTCTTCTTTCCCTTTTAATAAATTTCCTGTATAATATTAAAAAGCATTTTCTTGACCCTAGAAAATATAGTAAGTGGAGAAAACTTTCTGTAACTACAAACAACTTACGAATGATTGTGCTACTTGTGCTGACCATTAACCCAACTTATTTATGTTGACAGATGATGAGCCTGAACGCCGATGTGATGCCCCAGTACCGTCAAGAGGCGCCGAAAACTCCGCCTCATATATTGCTACATTACTGTGCGTTCAAGGCAATTTGGGACTGGATTATTCTCTGCCTTACGTTCTACACCGCGATAATGGTGCCCTACAACGTCGCCTTCAAGAACAAAACCTCCGAGGACGTGTCGTTACTCGTGGTGGACTCAATCGTAGACGTCATCTTTTTTATCGATATCGTGTTGAATTTTCACACCACGTTCGTTGGACCTGGTGGGGAAGTGGTTTCGGACCCTAAAGTGATTCGCATGAACTATCTCAAGTCATGGTTCATAATTGACCTGCTTTCGTGTCTGCCTTATGATGTGTTCAACGCTTTTGATCACGATGAAGATGTAAGTAGTTCCATGTCATCTGAAGGTGTTGATTGTGGAAACTTGATGAGCGAGGCCGCTGCGTCAGCTGATGCTTTCGACCAGGACGTAAGTAAAAGTCACTTCGATGTGTCGAGGTGACCAACTTCTGCTGCTTCACTTATATCGACTTGAAGTCATAAAATGTTTCAATATGAACACACACACACACACACACACACACACACACACACACACACACACACACACCTGCTGTCTATACATACACTAGGTGGCTTGAAGGGGATCCATCCCTAGAGAATCCTGTGAATCCTAGAGGGGTTTACCAGCGTCTCCTTGCTTATTTACTGTCTTGTCCTCCCCCCTCACCCTATTCAGGGTTTCTTAGTCTAGCTTAAGTATTAGTTGGGACTTCATCCAGGAAAGCGTCAGATATAGTTTATGACTTAAAGTAAACAATGCATTAAAGTATGTATTTTATAACAGTTTTTCGTGTACTTCAAAAATATGTATACTTTTTTTAATTATTTTCAAAATTTTCATTTCTTAAAAACTGCAATAATTAAAATTAGGAAGAAATGTTTCAAGCTACTACCTTTAAAATACATGTATTAATTTTAGACATCTAACATTCATGCATTATACCTTGGATATAATATACTATATTTTGGCAATATTTGGAGAATTGGAGAATTTCTTTGACTGAGCCCCTTATCATTTTGTCAGCTTTAATTGGACATGCTTTCAGAATTTTATCTACAGCCACAGACTAAAATAGATGTATTAAAAACCTATAGGTGTGATGAATTGGTTTAAAACAGTCAATTTTTGTCAAGGCTGAGGTAAATGCATTTTGGTGAAATTTTTGAAATTTGTTTATTTTTCTAGTAATTGATGTTCATTAAAATTACTTAAATTTCACTCCCAATTATTTAATTTTATCATCTTCATCAATACTTGTAATTTATGGAATTTTATTCTAATTGTACCAAGCTGCTGGCAATTTAAAAGGGGTACAAAGCATAAAGAGCCATGATTATGGCATTTTTTCAGAATTTATTTTTAAAATAATTCATATAAAATTGTTATTGCTGAACATAGGAGAGCACTGAAAAACTCCTTTAAAACCTATATGCGCCATCCCCCACTGATTTATATTGCCCGACATTCCATTTTTCCCTAGCTCTTCTCTCAGCAATTCTAAGCAATTTATATTCTCACTAGGCCTGAGCTTTCACCCCTAGCAAAGTCAAGGCAATTGCTCACTCTCTTTATATCCAAGTTTTATTGGACAGCAGCTGTAGCCCATTACTGCAAATCAGAATATGTTTGAACAAAGTGGTGTTATAAATGAGATTAAGAGGGAGGGAGAGGAAGAGAGTGAACAGTATCAGTGGAATGAAACAGGTGAATTGAAATTCCCAGCTTTTATTTTTTATTTTTTTTTTTTTTTACCACAGAAACCAAACATTTATGTGCAGTCCTGGCAATCACTGAGTTAACAGAATTTAAGTCATACCTTACTGTCTTTAACACAACATAAAATATTAATTATTGTTTGCCATCCAGAGTTCTTTTCTCTGTAACCACCTCTGAAGTTCTATTCACAGATTCACAATTAAATAACTCAACATGAAATTAAAAATATAATAACAAAAAAAAAATATTTGTCATACTGCAAGCATACAGTATTCTTTGCTCCCTTAAAAAGTTTACATAATGAGGCATTTCTTTTCTCATTAGAGTTAACAAACCAAGAATATGAGGAAGGTGCATTTAAATTTATTATATTTTTTCAGCAGAAATAGTTCCATAATTTGAATTCATTTAATGTCATTATAAGACTTGTAAACTGACAGTAAGTTTTTTACAAAAAATATATTGTTTCATAATTTTAATTATATGTGCAATTATGGCTTTATCAGTTATTAGCTGCTTAAATAAATTATAAAAATATTTAGATAAAAAATTAAACCCTGATATGTTATAATTACAGACTCTTGACTATCCTGGGTGTGTCAGGGAGAGTTCAAATATTATACTCTTTTCAGTGAAATACTTTTCATAATTTGAACTCTTTTATTGAAATATTAAGGCTTACGATTCTCCTGTAACACTTTACACTAAAAATATATTTTCTCATTATTTTAATTGTATATGCAATATTGTTTTAAATGCTTAGATAAACTATAAAAATATTCATATTTAAACATTAAGTCATAATATGGTATAGTTAGAGACTCTTAGCCATCTGGGGTGTTTCAGTAAAATTTTACATAAAATGGTAACACATATGCTTAGTAAAAAGGCAAGCACCATGCAACAGCCACATATTCAGACATTTTATGACTTAGCCTGTATTTAAAATGATGATGTCACTTCGTTATTACCCTGTACTTAGAAACAGTTATTGCATTGCAAACATCAGTAATTTATTTTAACAATAACAACATGTTTTTATTGCCCATCATCATTGTTTGCTTTGGATATGAAAATATTAGTTCAAATTATTTGATTTGGATGACAATCATATTTCTTTGTATACATTTTTATGTAAGGTAGTAGATATTGCATTTGAATGAACATGAATCTTATTTGTTGGTTAATATTTATTCTTATAGTTTTCACAAGACAGTTATATTCGTATGTAACAAATTATTCATAGATTAGTTTTTCTTACTAGACACTCTAATATTAAATTCTCTACACTTTCTTTTTAGTATTAATGCATAAGTAATAATATTATGTTATTTGTCATGTGAAGATCACTAAATGAGCATATGCTGCATGACATTAGCAGTAGGACATGGGGGATGCAAAGTAAAAAGCTTAAATTTTTCTAAATATAATTAATCATATTTGTTGACATGTTTGTCATCTGCTTGTTAGTTCCAATAGGCAGAAAGTGTGATAAGTTCCCAGGATGTCGTGCAAGTTTTCATGTGTTAGCCAACACTTGGTAGTGTTTTGTGTAACAAAGCACCAAATTTTATTAAAATGCAGAAGTGTCAAGTATTTACATCTTGCATCACAGATCAGCAAATCCTCCTGCATTTGAATGATGCTAGAGATGAAATCAGTCTTTTTTGTTGTTACCAGTTAATAATTAAAATTAATTTGCTGTTTAAATAGCTAAATGCTTGAATCATCAGGGAAAATTAGTAATATACAAAAAGAATGCTTACTTCTGCCAGCAAACCTTTTTCTATTTTTATTTATAATGTTACCCAAACATTATTTTTATATCTTGCCAAAAACTGTGCCACAAGTCTTTGGACAACAGTTTGTCATTTAAACTCTTGGAGGCACAGCTACTAACATGCTGGCCAATCTTATAAAACATGATTTTGCTTATTTTTTCTTGTAAATATATACATTCTAAAATGTACATAAACATCAGAAAATTATAAAACCTTTTTGCATCACTGAAAAGGAAGTGACATCATGATTTTAAATGTCAGAAATATCGAATACAAGCCTCTCTCTGTTTTAGCAAATTTGTAATCAGCAACGCTATATTTTTTTCTTAATAAAAGTGTTTTCAGAAATGTCGATGGCATATTCCATATTTTTGAGAAGTAGAAATCACACACTTCCTGCCAAAGCACCAAAAAGCTTTCCAAAAATTTGATAGTAGCAATATATTATTTGCCTATGAGCACTTGATGATGAAAGTAACCAGTGTTGTTACTGTCACTTGTATATAGCTGAATGTATAAATTATGTAATATATCTTGTAGATACATTATTGTGTCTGCTTTATATATAATTCTCTGAGGCATTATATTAGTCTTTCACATTAGAGCTTTATTAAAAAATGAGAATACCAGCACCTGGACAAATGGTATTTAAAGAATGCTGCATTTACTAGAACAGAGAGTAGGATAGTTGAAGTCAAAGGGAACCAACTTCGCGAGGGGATACTTAGCAGGTATATGTCTCATTTCTTATAAAGGCTGATCTGTCTCTCTGCTGCTGAACCTGCATTTCTCCTTGGAGAAACAGTAATATTTTATTTGTTAAGGCTTTGAAAACTAGTTATTGGCAGTATGCAATATGTGGTTTAAGTTTTACTTTTATATGTAATCTATTACTAATTGTGCTGTAGATATTCATATTTGAACCAACTTAAGAGAAAAGAGTAACAAGAGCAATCATTACCACTTATATTTTTATAGTAAAAACTTCACAAATGTGGAAGCTTTTGATTAGCCCTGGTGACTGACAAATGTAATGATCAGTCTTATAATATACTCTGAATAGTTTTTATAATATTGAATAGTTTCCTAAAAATATAAAATATTATCCTAATAAAATTATAATGATTTCTTTTGTTAATATCTCTAGGTAATTGCTTATATATGTTTCATATATGCTTTACTTGTATGCATGTACAGTACAGTTGATGTTTGTTCAATGGCTGGCTTCTTCTGGCTTTATTATTATCTAGAATGCTTCAAACATATATTGTATCTATGCTGCAAGGTGAGAAAGTAATGTGCTGTAAATGATTTTAGAAGCTATGACTTAACAGCACTTTCAATTCAAAAACCCAATCTGAATAACTGCCTTTTAACATAAATTTAATTTAAACACAAAACATGTCAATTTAGATATTGAGAGGGAAAGAAATACAATGTTAATTAAATTATAGGATTCATTCTCATACCCCCAACACCCCAACTTTGAAATTTCAAATGGCAACTCTACTTTATGATACTTAATGTTAAAAATGATGCAATTGTTATCCCATCTTTAAAATTTAAGCATCAAAAGGTAGGAATGCCATTTGAAATTTCAAAGTGGATGACTGGGAGTGATAGGGTGAAATATAAAATTTAATCAACATTGATTTTAAACATCAGCCATAATGTTTTATTTAATGTATTTTTTGTTTAAATTCTATTTTTTTAATTGTGTAGCTATTCAGACAGAAAAGTTTTGAAATGAAAGTGCTGTATTTAAATGTGAAAAATTGAAGAACATTGTGATCGCATGCACAATACTGGATAGAAAGTAAATAGCTTACTTGTTTCAGTGCATTCCTGGCCATTGTTTCATGTTAAAGGTCTATTCTGAATTTTAAAATATAACAACTTTATTTATAGATGCTGATATAACCATGCAATTTTATCGTCTGAAGATCAAAAGTGTTCATTTTAAGGGAAGGGAATGGAAAGTAACTTTTAAATGCAATTTTGCTTACTCCATGCCATATGCATGAAAGCTATTTACAGAGTCCAACTTTATGCCATGTGCCTAATTAATGCAGCTATGTGGCTTAAATTATTGCATGGTAATCTGGCTCTTAAACTTTTATATTAAATTTTTCTTCCAAGATTGGCACATAACGGTGATGGCAATATTTTGAAATTGATGGTTCTTATTTCTTTTTAACTGGTGGTGTTTGTAGCAGCTAGCAATGCTTTGTTGTACTATAAAAATTAAGTCAAATATATGATGCTAAATTTAATTTAGAATTATATTAACATCTAATTTGAGGCAAAATCAGAACTTTTAAAGTAAATAGTTTTTTCAGTTAATTTTGAGCATAATTTTAATATAAGTATTCCAGTAATAAAGTAGCACTCATATAAATTATGATTATAAATTTTATTTTTAAATTCATTAAGTATACTAGGTGTGAAATAGAATAGTTCTTATTTTTTAATTCCCTTGTATTAATTTCTGTGTCACAAATAGTTATTGGCACCAGAAGAGAAATAGTACATTTTCCACATTTATTTTCATGATTGCTTTGCTTGCATCAATATCAACACGGCGAGCATTGTATGGTGTCTGGATTATTAAACTTTTTCAGCTTGAAGCCACTCGATTCTTGCAGAAAAGTGAATGTTTGTATGCTAATTTGTTTTGATGGTTTTCTTTTCTTTTTTTTTTTTAATAAAGAGGTTATGCTTTTTAAAATAAAATTTATAAATTAAATGAACATTCTCCTTTCCTCCTCCAAACTAGAGTGTGGATGTGTATGTGGTATTTAACAGCATTTTTAGAATTCTATTTTGAAAAGCTGCCTAAACCTTTAATTAAACATTCACTAGTGCATGAAACTTGTGTCTTCTGCTGTTTTAGAGTGCACAGTCGAGGATTTAACTCACAGAAACTTAGTTTCAACCAGCCATTTGTTGGTTTAAATAAATTTTTCTTCTTTACTACCTTACATTTTGAACAATTAGTATTCAAATATTACAGTACTCAGGAAAGGATTTGGTTGATGGAATCCAGCTTAGTAAAACTTGGGGACAAAACCCAGATGATGATAAAAGAATTTTTTTTTTAGTAGGTAATGAGAGTTTCTGATATTCAAAGCAGATTACCCACATTTTTAATCTAACTCTGGATAAAATTGCTAATTACTTAGGACATAGCAATGAAGGAACTACAAAGAGATTGTAACATAACTCTTTTAAATTTAGGGAGATTTAATATTCAAAAGTTGTTATTTATACCATGTAGCATTACATTTTTAAGACTATAGAGACAGAAACAAAATTCTACTGTCAGCTATATAAATACCACCAACTTCTTAAGTGCAGAAGCTTCTTATTCTATAATGAATCATATATAAATTAATTTAGTACAAATTTTGGACCTTCAGATATAGTCTTGTTCAAAAATACAAAAATTCATTACAATTCATTCATTCATTACAATATACATATATTTTATTGCAAAGCAGTTCTTTAAAAGCTTGAGCATTTGAATAAATAATATAAAATAACCCTTTAAAAACATCATGTGAAAGTGCTCAATATAGGCAATGGCTTTAAATAGCTTCTCTCCTTTTAGAATTGATTGCATCTGGTTTTTGGTCCCTGAATATCCCTTAAATATTCTGCATTTCACCTGGTATGAGAATCTGATAAACCTAGAATTTTAATGGATGCTGACCTGCACCGATTGTTAGATGTTGTGAAATAGATGTTGTACTTCGATGTTTATGTGTGGATTTGGATGTTGTGCTTGTAAGAATTCCCATTCCCTTATATGTTTGCAAGCAGTGCTAGCAACTTAGAATATTTAAACCTGTAGAGGATCCCTGTAATCACTTTATATTAATACAAAACAATTCCTCTCTACACTCATAGAAATTCAGGTTTAGAAATTGTGTAAGCAGATTCTAGAGAGGTCTTTGTGGTATGTACAAACTTATTTGTTCCCTTTTTTTATGGCCATTTGAAAACTTCTGAAATTAAAATGCAAATCCTAAAACAATAAATACTCCAGCTGAATGAATTAAAAAATTGTCTAGAATGCTTTTAGTAATTATGGCAATTTAATTCAGCACAAAGCACTCCATGCTGAACACAAAGGCTAGAGCACAAATTACTAAAGTTATGGTAGTGTCACTGAGTAAAACCAAGTGAGTTATTTAGTGGAGGAATGTTTGAATTACTCAGCATGCCACTGCAGGTGTAGTTATCTGCAGTCATTAGTGCCCTATCTGGACAGTGCTGTCATTTAGTGACAAAAGAGCTGTTAACATCTTGACAAAGCTTTAATATAGTAATTAAAAATTACACACCTTGTTTGTTAGAGCTAGTATTATAGTTAGAATGTTATTAAAGTATTTAAACTTTCATAAAACAATAGTCTTTTCTAATTTCATTTTTCTTAAGTTCTGATACAAATGTCAGGTTTTAAAGATAAATATTATAATGTTTATTTCATCTACACTATATTTTATAATATTGGGAGCACAATAATATGACTGAAACTGTTAAATATTATTTTCCATTATAAATAATACAAATAATAGATAATTCATTGCTGTTTTTTCTTTACTTTAAAAAAAATCTAAAACAGATGTAAAATTTAATCTTCATATGAATCATATGGCATTTAAATTTCTCTCCAAAAATGTATTATTAAATTAGTTATTAGCATTTACATACACTCAAATCACTGAAGTTATTTTTAATAAGCAAATCGGTTGATTCATTATTTATTCCTTATCCTAAGCATTCTATTCCTTTATGTCCCTGAACATTATTATTATTATTATTATTATTATTATTATTATTATTATTATTATTATTATTATTATTATTATTATTATTATTATTATTGATATGCCACTTAGACCTCAAACACCTTCCAATAATATTTACTTTATTGCTGATAAAATATCTATCCTAATGGCTTATTGACAACCATTATTAAAAATATTTGTAAACTATTTTAAAAACTAATGCAAATTAAATCAAAATCTAATGGCAAGCTGACATGAATTTTCTGAAATATTTACTTTTCAGAAAGGAAAACTGTCAACTATCCAACCTGGTAATCATGCACATTAAATACATTTATTTTCTAATTTTCACAAATAAAAAATGTTTAGGTAGTGTATTATTTTCTATTTCTTTTAAAAATATGCAAAGTGAATTATGTGCATTTTATGCACCTTTTCTAAAGCTTTTGCTGTATTAAAATAGAATATGTAAAACTTTTTGAGATGGTTGAATAATTCTCCAAAAACTCAGGATAAAAAAAAATTTAAAAAACTTCTATCACCAGATTTTGTCGCACCACAATAGTGAGATAAAAATATATATCCCCTAAGTTATTTTAATGAACCAAAAAAATTCAGTTATTTACTCCAAGGAGAAAAGCTTTTTAATTTAGATACTATTCATCCCTGCTAGTATTTTATTTTAAGCTTCAGCTAGATGTACACAATTTTCAGTATAAGCTCATATAATCACCTTTATATAACTTTTACACATGCATCTATGTAACTAAAGGCACACAATGTATTCGACTAAAAACATTCACATTTCAGTTTTACTAGGTATTTCAGTTACATTTGCACAGCAAAACAAATATTAAATATCCATCGATTTCACCCACTAGAATAATATCTAACCCCAATGTGTTGCACTGCCTCCAGATACTGCTGCCATCTTAATTGCAATTGCTTTAGCTCATTTAGGTTGTTTAACTATTGAAAAGTATTTAGTGGGGTAAAAATGTCAGTCTTACAAGTAATATCTAAACATCACTTTTTGTTGTAAGTTAACACAGTCAATAGTTCTGTGAATAAAAAACAAATAAAACGAAGAGGAAGTTTTACTCAGAATGATCTGGCAATAAGTCAACAGTGTGGCTTTGAGAAACAATATCAGGTGGAAACAGTATGACCAACTTTTGCATGATGTCAAATATAGTACTGGATACTTTGCTATATATCTATTGAAAAAATATGAATTAATTTCTTTTATTGTAAATAAAGAAGAACTAACATAAACCTAATCTAACCTGCATTAACATTGCTATTGTTTTATTACATAAAATGAATTAACCTATCCTAACCTTGCCATATTGATATATATCCTGCTATGTCCCATCAGGAATAGGTCAGCGGAGTAAGCCCCTCATGTTTAGTGAAACAAATAAAAAGTTGGCATTTCACATATCATTAGATCTTCAAAATGAAATAACTTTTATCTCCCTGTCTCAGATTCATCCAAGTGTATCTATAATACTTCTGTCCCAGTTCTTCGTGCCTCTCTTCTTAAATTTTTTAATGAAGGCATCATATTAGATATACTAAACTACATATTTATACATACAAAGTGTCCCTTCTATTGTGAGGGGGTAAAGATGCTCTGAGACCAATTAAAATGAAACTTAGAGATTGTACATATGGGTAAAAGGAATTTTCTCAAAACTGAATGTTTAGATAATTTTTCTTACACCTAAATAATGTGATTTCAATTTCAATAGCTGAATTGGAAAATAATGACAAACAGGATTCTTGGGTAGGTGTTCTCTGGTGCTCATGATTTCTCTGCCACATATTCTATCAAATACTTCATAATTATCCTCATCCATGACATTATCATCTTCATCAACTAGCTCACTTAGTGTAGGGTGACCAGTTCATGTCAATAAAAAAGAGGAAGCAAGTTTCAAAAAGGAGGACATTGTAAAAAATAGAATACAAAATATTAATTTAGTGTTATGCTTAAAATTTTGTCTATATCTATTTTATAAAAAAAATACTTAATAATAATACTTTTACTTTTAACTACAAATGAAAGCCAAGGAAAATATAATGCTAAGTGTTTAATTATCAAAAGGCAAAAAGGCAGCACGAAATGTGAATATAATATAACTTAGTAATGTTTGTCAGAGGTATTAGGTGACCTGATCTACAAATCTTACATTCAGCTTCAAGTTAATATTTCTTTTTTCTGAATGCAGGATATTTGTTAGAAAATCACTAAACTTGTATTGCTGTTTTAGCATTTTTAAGCGAGAATGGCAATATTGAATTTAGAGTCCACACTATAGAGGGTGAAAAATTTATAAAGGAGGATTCACGTGTTCACTCAAATTACAGTAGTATTATGAAAATGAAGCAAAAAACTGCATTCACACCTTTTTCCTCCTCAATCACTCAATTTTCTAGCTATCTTTGAGCAAATAATAAATATGCCATTGATACTGAAACTACCTACAGGCAAACTACTTTATAAAGATGTCAAAAAAAAGGCTTTCAACATTTAGGCACACAAGTTAATAAAAAGAAGACATTTCATGATTTTAAAAAAATCTGCCCATACCCCAGACAAAGATGTAATAAGAAGGAACATGTTTTGCTGGCCCTGGTGGTCTAGTGATAATCATATTTACCTCATAGACCCAAGATTGGGGGTTCAATCCAGGCCAGAGTTGATGGATTTTTTAGGAGTAAAAATCTTAAGTATGGCATCCTTTGAAAAGGAAGTAAAGTCGTGGGTCCCATGTCATAGATTTATGGTACATAAAAGAATCTCTTACCTGAAAGAAGAGGCCACTGAGCAAAATTTATCTGCCGTTTTACTCCCTGAATTGAATATGATGCTGATGACATGAGATGTTAAAGAGTATCTGTAAGTAAACCAAATCAACAAAAAGGACATGTCCAGACAAAAGAGGGTCTGGTTACCCTAAATTAGTCTGATTAGAGTCTAGACTTCTCCACTACTATCTGCTACTAATATGTGTAACTCTAATTCAGTCAAATAACATCATACTTAACATAACAGAATTAACATACCTACACAAATTTAAAAATAAACAAAACTTTTCAATTCCTTAAGTGCATAAACATGCAGTTGCAGTCAAATCTACACAATAGAATCTTAAAATTGCTCAGCTAATTAAATTTTCTGCCTTCCTGCATTCTTCTAATTGTAATTGCTATTTTAGTACCAAAACATGAGATATTTTATACTCATTTTAATATACATAGCCAATCAAAACATTGTTTTGCAAATGTCAGAGAGTGCCATGTTTAAGGGCCTCACACAACTTTTTTTCCAAGTTTTTGAATTTTCCTCTTGTTATGGAAATGGAGGAATGTCATTATATGGCGTATCTCCACCAAACTATCACTAATGCTGGGCAGTGCCCACTCTGGACATGGGGAATAGTTTGCTTTTGGTTTCTTACAAAGGACAGATCCAGTTTTCATAAATCTATTCATATGATTACAAATGGTACATTTGTGAGGTTCAGGAACACCAGGAGTATTCTTGCAAATCATTATTACTTTTCTGTAAAAGTTTGTTTTCACATACAAATGATCATTTTTTATTATAAAGGGTATTGATTTTTGGCATTATTACAGTACATGCTAACACACAAATAAAGTGAAAAATACTTCATTTCACAACGTTTCATCTCAAGAACATATAAACAGCACAAAGACAATGTTTTGAATGCTTAAGGCAGGGACACCCAAAGGCCAAAAAAATCTGTTAGCAGCATGTGCTTCTCTGCTGTCACTATCTGTGTTCCAGTAAATGAACAGCTTTTGAAACAATGTATCTAGTTAAAAAAAAATAAAACTATAATCTAAATAGAAAACTTAAAAAGTGCATATAGTGATTAAACGTTATCTATAAATAAACAAGACTACATAAATATCAAATGATCAGTAAGAAATATTACCAAACATTATATTTAACTATTATATATATAATAAATAATAAGCATACTATTACAATCAAGTTGTAACTAATATAAAAAAGAAACAATTATTTCCTAAAAATAAACCAATTTAAACTTCACACATTTTGCAAATTCCATATCTGATTATGGATAAAAAATTGAGAAATTTCTGGATACTGAACATCACTAACACGAATTGCAGTTTCAATATATTATTACTAGCATCATCTGTACAAATAATTAAATATGGTACATAGGTAAACCAGAAGGTGATCGATAATCAGTCCTTTAATTAAATTATATACTCCTTTTTTTTATTTGTGCATATTTTCTCTTGTTTTTATTATTTAGTTGTTTTTCTGGACACAGCTTAAACTATTTACCTATTGAATCATTCATCCAAGATTGATGGTGAGCAAATTAAAGTAACTCCAATTCTGGCTGGGAAGTTGGAAAACTACGCTATATCAATAGCTAAGTATAGAGCCAGATGACTTTCACAGTTACTATAACAGATATAATATCGATGGTAGATGAGTGATTTTCTGTATATACAGGTAGCTCTGGTGGCAGTTGCACACATTTAACAAGGATAGTTTATCATATAATGCGACTGTATTTTAAAATATAAACTGCTGCCCTCAAAAGAGCCATTTTATTGTGGTTTTGTTTAAAAATGAAACTATCTTAATCCATTATACAGGTCTTGCTCTTTTTTGCAAAGGTATAGTTCCTTTATCTGGATACAAAGTCTTATTTGTTTTGTACTCCTTAGGTGATTTAATTTCTGGGCAAAAAATTGTTTGCATTAAAATCTTCCAGCATAGGTGTTTACCCATAATATCTCTCTCCTTTATAAATCTTGTTGCATTTTATCTATTGAAGTCCCACCTATTATAGAGTGAATAAGAGATTCATTACTTAATATCTGTGACTATGCTGCATTCTTCTAGAAATGGTAGGAGTGATTAATATGAGCAATTTTAATGTGTTGTAAAAATTAACAAATTGGCAATTATAAAGCTCGAAAGATATTTGCAATAATACCTTGATTATAGCATTAAGTATCTATAATTACTGATATTGAATTGAGTGATACAAGTAATTTTAGCAGTTTTTCCTTGAAATTAAAGAGCAGAAATTATAATGCTTTATTATGATTAGAAATTTTCTGAACTGCCCATGATGTCTTAAGTCATTAAGACACTTACTAGAATGATTCTGTTGGCGTTCCTCTTCAGTGTTTCCAATAAAAATTTTATCACCTTCACGGTCTTGTGGTAAACACTTCTGCTTGCAAATCTAGATGTCCAGGTTTGAATCCCCAAAGGTCAGTTGCCTGGGCAAAGTTTTTTCCAGAGTTTTTTCTTAGTCTACTCTGAAAAGGTGAATATTAGATAACTGTAAACATTATGTACTCTGGAATCATTTATGCATTCATTTATCATTTCTCTAAACTTTCATTGTTTTGAGGTTCATTAAACTGTAATATATATATATATATATATTATATGCTATATCCTGCTCCAAAATATGAGTATAAAACATAGGAATTCAACTTCAGTGCCTTTTACTGTGATACTTTATAGATTGGCAGTAAATGAAACAAATTTGCTGTTTAATGATGGTTTTTGAAAATATTCAAAAGAACATCAATTTCTGCACAGTGGTAATATTTAATACCTACCTAAAAACACTTTTGATGTATAACAATGCAGGAAGTTTAAAAAATACAGGACATAACTTCAGGAATGAATTGCTTATATGCAGATGATAATAATCCATATCAGGGTCTGAAAATACTTAGTTTCTGAATTTTTGAGGTCTGATTATAACCCTCAAGGTTCTCACAAATTTTAGTGTGCTCAAAATATGCACCTTGAGCATGAATAAATACCAGATTTTGAGGTCTTATAAACCTGATTTCTTGGCTGAGGTGACACCAATCAATTTTCATGTATGATTGTGTTTCTGCATATTTCAATATGTGCTTGCAGGTGTCTGAATCAAAACTTTCCAGGTTTCCAAATAGTAGAAGTAGACCAATTGCCTTGCCTCCACACTTACACAATTTAAACCTATTATAGTGCTACTTATGGAGTAGTTTAAAATCATTGATATATGAGGTAGAAACTCTTCACAGTTCACTTGACAGGTTATCAGACAATATGCAATATAACAGGAATTTGGTATTGTCGTCATGGAATAATGAGAAGTCAAAGTGAGAGTTGCATTTAAGTAGATGGTTGGCATTTTGAATATTTGCTTTCAAATAGTGTGAAGAACCGGGTATCATAACCCTTGTTCAAATGTCTGGTGCAAGCTCTGTGGTTCTTCTGGCATTACTAGAAGTGCACTGAGCCGGACGTGCGAGCATCTCCTTTCGAGGAGTCATACTGTTTGGTTGAACTTGGAGTGTTCCTGACACTCATGTACATTGAGTATGAAGCAGCGAGGTGGTAAGTTAACTTAAATATTCGGACTACACATCTGCAGAGCTGGATGCTGACGTTAGGTTAGGGCACCCAACCAATGGTACTGTAACGCTGCCAGATGGCGTTGGCAATAGATTTACTTTCACCCTTTAAAATTATTAACTTCCGACCTAATCAAAAAAGCTAGGAGGAGCTGGCAAGGAGCAGATGTTATGTTATGTCGTGTATTTTCAAAACAACCTGTAGTACCTTTTCTAGAGGATCTAAAATAGTCACAGATATCTTTGTAATAGCAAACAAGATTATTGTCCTGACTTAGGGTAACCCAGTAAACACTTCGTTCAGGTCATTTGTACTGCTTGGGATAGAACCCGAGCACTTTTAGCGTTTGGTAGACAGGGCCAATCGCTTTGGAGATGTTAAACGGCTCGGATGCACTACCCGATAGAGGTCAAAGGAGAGGAGAGATGTTGGATTGGCGTCCTCGGCTGTTGCAGGGGATTGGAAGCCTATTCAGTGCACTGAAAGTGGTCCGGCTACTGCGCCTGGGCCGCGTGGTACGGAAGCTGGACCGCTATCTGGAATACGGTGCCGCCATGTTGATATTGCTACTGTGCTTCTATATGCTTGTCGCGCACTGGCTCGCGTGCATCTGGTACTCGATAGGGCGCTCTGATGCCGATAACGGGGTCCAGTACTCTTGGCTCTGGAAGCTGGCTAACGTGACGCAGACCCCGTACTCTTACATCTGGTCCAATGACTCCAACTCACCGGAGCTCGTCCACGGCCCCACCAGGAAGACGATGTATGTGACGGCGCTGTACTTCACCATGACCTGCATGACCAGCGTGGGCTTCGGCAACGTGGCTGCCGAGACGGACAACGAGAAGATTTTCACCATATGCATGATGATCATCGCAGGTAAGCGAGCACCGCCACAATTTTTGTTGCGCTTCGCTTTTATTCTGCGGCCTGTGTTCTCCACGGCTGAGACTTTCGAGTGAGACTACAACTTTGGCAGCTGTAATGATCTGTTAAAGGCATCAAAGGTACAGTTTTACTGGAAAGTCTCAGCTGTAGATAATGTTTCATGTCTTTAAACTGTAGCTATGCAGGTTTTAAAAAACGTTGAAGGCACTTCCCTTCCACGAATGAAATCATGAGTCGATTTTTTTGATTGCCCATTGTCTGCCACCACTGGTGATCTTCGAGCCGTCACAACCTTTCTTCAACTGTTCTATACAACATTCCGAGAATAATTTTGTGATACAAAACAAAATACAGCAAACGAACATACTAAAAAAGGTGTTACTTCTTCATGGGCGCTGAGTATGAAATAGATTGAGTACATTGCGTGACTTCTAAGCCCAATTCAGTCCGTGTCTATGGGGGACACTTAGTTATTCGGAAATATGATGTGTTTCTTATTTGTATGTCCTGGACATCTTGTTATTTTTATTACTAATAGAAATGAAGTTATGTTTTTCATATTCAGAATATACCGTACCCTTATTTCGCTACGCAATCGGAATTTGTAGATAGATATTCGTGTCAATAGGTTGACTTCCAGTAGACGCGCGATTCCCGATAAGACTAGAGTTTAAGTTCCGCTGAGGCAGGCAGTTGATCTTGCTCAGACGCGTTTATCACGCCAATTGTTTCATTTTTTTCCCTGTAGACAGTGCTAGATTTTTTTTACCGTGCATATGTGTTTTGTGCAGTATGCCGAGAGTGAGATATATGCTAGAACAATGAATTGTGCAAAAGAAATCGGAGAGAATTTCGTTCTAAATTTCCAGGAGTAGTACCTCCATCAGGAAGTGAAATTTTCAGATTGGTGAACAAAGTTTGAACCCAAGTCATTTTCATTGACAAAACGCCGAGACCAAAAATCCGAGGTTTAATAAAGAATAAACTTGATAAAAATTTATTAGAAACTTCTCGAAAGTCTTTAGCACAAAAGCAAGTTGGCGTAGGCAGTGCGTATAAAGTCACCTCAGCTGCTGCATCTTTATATATATAAAATCTCTGCTACATATGAAGTAAAACTCACGGAAACGCTAAAGCAAAATATCAGGGAAGCAGTTTACAATGTTGCGGGAATGTCTCAAAACATTTTTAAAAGAATTCAGACAGGCACTTCGACTTTCTACTTTGTTGGTGAGTGCAACATTACTGTTTACTGCTAATGGGCAAATAATGAAAGAAACAAAAAATGCGCTATATGTTACGGCCGTATTACAAAATTTCCTTCAGCAAGTGGCAAGGTCACTACTCAAATTTTCGATGAGTAGTGGAATGAGGACTCTATATTCAGAAGTATATTGCTGGTTGTTGTCTTCCTGAGGCAATCATTCAAATTCATCTTGATTATCTTCGATTCTCAAACCTGTCTTAATCACGGCTTCTAGTTCCATCCATGTTCTTTTAGTCTTCCTCCTTCCTGGGGATTTCCAATGGATTTTTTTTTTTTTTTTTTTTTTTCGTTTTCTTTGTTTTATCCCCATCGAACTCTTTTAGTTTGTAGTTTTTATTGTTATTATTTAAAGGAACATTTTAGGTATTTTTATTCCCTATTTCCGCCATTTTCTGAACTTTATGTACCTCTTTCTCTGAAAGTACATAAGCTAAGAGAATGATACTTTGCACATATTTAGGTACAGATGACATTTGTAATTGTTGCTTTTTTGATCGAGGTATTTTTAAAAATCACTTTTAAATTTTTCCAATTAGTTTCAAATTTTTCACTTGTTTTACTATAAAATCCTTTCTAATTTTGTAAATTCTTAAAAGAGAAATTTGAAAATTCCAAGGATTACTTAGGTAATTATCTAAGTGACTTAAATTTTTTTCAATTTTCTATTTTTAGTAATTTAGAGAAAAAACACAGCATATATATTCTAAAAGTGTGCAAACTTAGAAGCTGGTTTTTTTAAATAACCCAATCAAAAATCCAAATACGACAAATAACATCTATATCTAAATGTGAGCAAAGTTTCATTCTCATGACTTATGTACTTCCAGAGAAAGTGTACTTAAATTTCAGAAAATTAACATGGCGAGATAGAACTTAAAAAAATATTTACAATTTCCCCTTAATATGACACATATACTTCTGCATTTATTATTCTTGTAATTCGTTTAGTTCTTACGTGGCCAAAGCTTTCAATTTTTGCGCTTTGGTTTAAACAATCCATTTCAACAAACATTTTTTTTAATTATTTCCGTTTATAGTCACATTTCATTTTCACAATTGAATACAGCATCAACTAAAATGTTCGTAATATATGAGGGCTATGTCAAAAGTCATGGCAACTATTTTATATCGTAAACAAGGGACAACACGAAAAATCTAAGATACACGTTTGAAAGTGTTCTTTTGAATGAAGCTACTAGATGGTGAATGTGAGCAAAGCTGCGTGTCTCGGCATTACCCGGAGTTCAGTTGGTGAAGGACAGTGATCAGAAATGGAGGTCACGAAGAGTGAACAACGTGCATATTAGTATTTCTCCACTTCAGGAATGCACGAGAATGCTAAACAAAGTCACGGGATGCACTGGGTTCGCGCGCCCTGCCCTATGGAACAGTGGTGAGGTGAACAGAGGCCTTCAAAAGAAGCAGATTGTCGACTGCCGATCTGCCTCGCAGTGGGCGTCCTGTACCCGCGGACAAGGTTATAGGGGTAATGTTGGTGCAACAGTGCTTACTCTATGATAGGCGCTGGACACTTGTGGAATTAAAAGAGCAAACGGTAATTCCAGCAAATGCACCGCATTTTACTGGAGGACCTGAACATGCGGGAAATGTGTGCAAACTAGGTGCCATAGCAATTAAGTAAGGTAAAGTGGATTCGCTACAAACATGTCTCATCAATGTGTCAAGATTTCAAGAAGAAGGGAGTGTCATGTTGAATCTCATCATTGCAATTGATGAAACTTGAGCAAGGGCATGTGAGCCAGAACTCAAGCGATAGTCCGGTGGATGACGTGAGGGTCACCACGCAAATACAAGTTTCACCGAACTCCTTCATTAATAAAGTCGCGATCATTCTGGCGTATAACAGTCAAGTTGTACTTGTGTGTCATTCAGTTCGTGAGGAGACCACTGGCCAGTATTACAGGTGTTTTTGTTGTTACAATTGCACCCTGCCGTCCATTGCTGCCAGCAAACCGTTGATGTTCTTGCAGTCTACTTCGAAAGCTGCTAGACACCGTGGATTGCACCGTTTGTAACGTTTGCTCATGCCACAATAAAGCAATGTTGTCTGTTTGCCTGTATTTTATTTTTTCCCTACGAGGACCGCCTAGTCTTCCGTTGGTGACGGCACTTGCTAATAAATGCCATATTATACTTTCATTCGTTATCTTAGACTTTTCGTGTTGTCCCTTGTTCGGGAGAAAAACAATAGTTGCCATAACTTATGACAGATGTTCGAGGTTGCTAAGACAGAACAGTAGGATTTCAACTGCAAGTTTTCCGTTTAAACAACTTCAAGATGCTACTGGCGTCAATATCAGCGCTGCAACGAGAGACCGCGATTATCTAAAGAGAACATATGTCTTAAAATAGGCCCAACTTCAACAAAATGGTGAATAGCATTATTCACCGATGGATCAAGCGTTGGATTAAAGCCATCGATACGGGACCTGCAAAATGAGAGATGTTACTAAAAGTTGCCCCATTTCATGAAGGTATTTCATAGTTTGGAGTGACATCTACTAATAATGGCGTATATATCTATGCGGGAATCATGAACACTCAAATATATAAGTGGGGGGTAATATGGAACCAACGGTTTAGATTTCTGAAACCTTAAAGGACCGTTATAATGTCATAAACTTGATGAACTACTCCTTTCTCGTCACTTGCCATGATCCAGTCCAACAGGCATTGTACATCCAGTAACGAGTGCTGAATTGCCGTTCCCGAGTTCGGGAAATTCACAGAACTGAACAGTATACCAAGATGAGTGAAAGCAAAAAGTATGGATGTGGTATTAGAAGCAGGGTGTTTGTTTGTTGATTCCTTAAAGAAATTTTGAAATATGTTGTTTACCTTTAAGATCTTAATTTTGGGATTATAATGAGTTAATTCTAACAAATATCACTTTTCGTATCTTCAAATGTACTCGGAAACATGTTGTAGCATTGCAGTAAACTGTAAATGCATGTTTTAAGTATCCCTATTGACCTAGGGGGTGGCTTGGTACTCACATTCGTGAGGCCCATAACCTTGGGTGTATTCCTGGTTTCCCCCTAGTCCTTTGGCAAATATACTGCATGGGTCTTTCCATTCCTCTCTCCTATTTCATATCATTTGATTCCATTGATTCTGTTACAGGGTCGAAATTACCAAACTAGGTGAGATGGTGCAATGAGACGGTAGCTTGCGCTGTGGAAAGGTTTCTGTCCCTCAGGTCTGTCTGTTAAGGAAGCGACCTTTTTGAGGAGCTCGAACTTCTTTGACGAGGTGGGCCCTGTCGACGTTTGGGTATTCTATCTGGAACAATGTTAGGGACCCAGGCTGTGTCATTGCCTCACCGCCCACAGATACCTGACAGCCGGTGTCTCCCTCACCCTGTACTTCACGCTGGGGTCATAGGTACAAACGGCTAGCTCTTGTGCTAAGCTGGTGTATCGAAATAGCCTATATTCCTAACTTTTGAAACGTAGTCGTTTGCCATTTGAAGTAAGTAGTTTCAGAAATGAATAAGAAATAGGTAAATAGCACGAACCATTGGAAGTGTGATGCACATACACAACCAGCAGAAGTGGGCGGATAACAGAGTGAAACTAACTTTGTAAAGAGAGTTAAAAGTATTTGGTGCCACATAGAATATTTAAGGCTAAAGTGCTTTCGGGACGACAAAAATCTTGTCTCGAGCTATAGGTTTCTCCCATATCACGCCACCAAACGATCATAGTGACCAGAAAAAGAAAAGTGGGAAGAAAAGGAAAAAAAAATTAAAATTGCAAAGCATAATGTGTACATAAAAATATAATAAATCAATAAATATAAATTAATAATAGTAATAATGTCACAGAGTAAAATGTAAATAGAAGGTTGACAGAAAGAAAAAGAATGCCGAGAAAAAACAAAAACAGCAAGAAAGATAAAATAGATTTATCACAAATAAATATAAAATGGGATAATGATAAATGAAAAGAGAAAAGGAGCCCTAGAGAGAGAATGAGAATAAACAATTTAAGAATAACAAAACTATGACATATTTACAACACTTTTAGAAAAATTATTCACTTGTTGGTTAAAACATATATAAAAAAAAAGCTAGAGGTTCAGTTTTTTTTTTATTGATCTTTTCAAATCTATTAAAACACTTCATATAAAATGTTCTTAGATTAGTTCCATTTACAGAACTTCAACATTTATATAATAAACTTATTTTAATAGTTTTACCATAGTTTTCGAACTTTTAGAGAGATTTAAAGTGTACATTCACCTCAAAAACTGTGCATTGTCTTATTGATTAAGTTACTAGGAAAAATATACCTATGTGTTGACCAAAAAATGAATTCTTGGATGAATGTTACAAAAGTTTCAGTGAAGAAGAAAAATTCTTGGGGAAGTTTATTGGGATTAGATTGTTAGCCGTGGAGCAAGCTTTTCAGTACTTCAACCTTGTTTTCAAGGACTACGCCCCCTATAGGAATATCCTCCTGGAGGAGACACCTGGCAACCAGGATTCAGAGGTGGTGATGCGACATAGATGGGATTCCTAATGTTTCCATGCTCCGGGGGTGCCCTGCCTCCGAGGAATTCGAGCCCCTCAGGAGAGTCGCTTCCTTATTAGACACCGAGTCAGAAATTTTTCTAAGCGCAAGTCACTGATGCACTCACAGAATCCATCTCTACTGGCGCTGTAACAGAACTCACCGAATGAAATAAAAGGAAATGAAAGAGCGGAAAATTCTTGGGAAGTAAATATCTATGTCAACACTTGCCTAAGTAACCAGGGAAAACCATAGATCAAGATGGCCGGTCCCGGGTTCTCCCGAATGCAAATTCCAAGTTTTTCCATCTGAGCACCCTGCTTGGTAGTAAATTTTATTTACTTATAACTGAACTTATCTGCAGAAATTATATGATAGTTGTTATTGCATATTGAAAACAAGGTTAAATACAAAATATATATTCAACTTATATAGAACTTCTCATAAATGTATAATGACTGTAACCCCAAATTAGCCCATACTCAGATTCCTTCTATGGTCTGTCAAAGCGCACGCAATCTTCCGCGCCATAGTCAAGTATGCGAGGTCTCTGCGTGTGACACGTTTCTTAACCGCATCATGTTTCCCAGCAGTGGCTGCTCGTGGCCCCTGTAGAAGGGTGGGGCAAGGGTATAATTATATGACATGGGGAAGGTCTCTTTTATCAAGACTTATACTCCTCCCCGATACTGCAGCGGCATCGTACGTTTGTGCTATAAACTTCTGGTTTATATGGAACTCTTCTGATTCAGCTGTTCATGTATACCTTAAGCTTTCTGCAGTCAATTCAGAAACAGCGATGAATGTTATGAATATTTCAGCCCATTTACTCCACGTGTATAGCAATATCACAACAAATTGTGATATGCGTATATCTTTCGTTTCGTCGGCCTGTACAGAAACAAATTTGCCCTTCCTATTTCTTTTCTAAACTCATTCCAGTAGACAACATACGTTTCTCACTTTACACGTTGCCAGGCAAGATTTTTTAAACCATAAAAAAAAAAAACCTCAATTTTGTGTCGTCTTGCTGAATAAGCTCCTGTAGCTTTCGATTGATGAGGTCCAAATCGTTTCACTTCCAACTTAACAGTTAAACTTAGAGGCGATCAATTGTCTTCCGTAAAACGTCAACCTTATTTATTACCACAAATCAGATACTTTTTTTATAAACTTAATAATTGCTATGAAAGCCAACTTTCCACTAACAAACAGTAAGGAAGCTACCCAATTCCAAGCAAAGTGTGAAAACAGCTCCTAGTCAGTTATGCATGGTGTCGATAATCCCTCAATTTGTTTCATAAGAAAAGAGAGAATACCGAGCACTGGCCATGGACCGTCTTCCTGCTGACCCATGAGAACGCAGAAATAAGCAGGAGAAAGGCTAACCCATCTTGCAGGAAGACAAATATAAGTCTTTTAAATATTTGCTGGCACACGAAGGTATAAGTTTAGAGTGTAACATTTTTGGGCTGGCCCATGAGTTCCTCTCGCTAACGGAGGACCCGCATATTACCGTTACTACATTACAGAGAAATTGCGCATAAGATACAATTAAGAACTAATCGGTTATACATCGCTGTTTATATGCTTTTTTGTTTTTGTTTTAAAAGTTGACCAGGAGAGGAGAAAATGGTAAATAATTATGACATTGGCCGGGGGGACCCTGTTTTCCCTGTTTATGTACCTGTAGTAACTGCACAGTATATGTACCTCTAGATTTCGTCATTTCTTCTTGGGAGAAGTTTTTACGCTTTCGTCTAAATTGGTCTTTGCTGGTTTGATGAATTGACAAGCAATGCAAATTGCACCCATAACAAGTACATAGAATGACATAAATGTGAATTGTCTGCTACATAATACACCAGGAAAATTATGGTGTGCACTGTGCCATCTTATAGTAACATTTCTAATGCCTCTCAAATTAAATGTAAAAATTAGCGTCTTAAGGTGAGAAATTTTAAACAATTTCAATTTATAAATTTTGCGTAGGATAATTAAAAAAAAACTGCACACTACACATTAGTTTAAGGAACTCAAAAAAATATTTAGTTTTCAGATCATTATTTAAAGAGTTTAAAAAATTAAATTCAACCTACAAAAAAGAAGAGCGTACAAATTTGGGAGTAAAAGTAAAAATTACAAATGAATGTCGATTTTAAGAACATCGCGGGTGATTTTTTAATACAAATATGGAAAATGTGATTCACAAAAGTTAAATACATGATAATGAATGTTTTTAGCTTTTTGGGGATTTCGCTAATCACAAAATATCCAGGTCACTAGTATTGATGTGAGTTTTCGTATATAAGGTGCCTATAGAGCACGCAGTCACCCTTTCACGTGGCCCTCGTTTCCTCGTCGCTGTCCTCCCAACAATTTCTGCAATTCGATTTGGTTCTAAATCTGGAAAAGATTGGTAAAAATACACTCATTTAAATATCGGGAGAAGTTTCTGTGTCCCTGTTGCTGTGTGAGGACGACAATTGTCGTCTGATATTCTTCCTCTTTTGTTTTGTGTAATTTTACGATCACTATTAGCGATTGTCCCAAGCTTTATGAAATTATTAATAAAATACAGTAGCATAAATTTTTCGTTGGAAAATGTTAGCTTCAACTACACTGGTTTGCATTATGAAGATCCTTTCGTCACTATCTTGTCCAATATGTCTTGCCCTTCCTTAGGCTCATTTGCTGTTGTGAGCTTTTATGGAACCCACCGTTTGAGTATTACACTGTCCATAAAGCTTGGGATAATCGGCAGATAGCTTGGAAATGATGAATAAACAGACATCTTTCATTCACTAGTTCAACAACAAACTTGTTCCTTTGGCCGCCTTGATCATGAATGTTGGTGTGTTAGTTTTCCTTTAAACATTCTCGCACACACTCATGATACATTATGTTGTTACTGTAAGCAGTTATCACCCAACGATGTGTTTGGGCTGCATTGTGTTAGTTAGCCAAAAGAAAGAGAATTACGCCGCGCAGCTCACGCTTAATGGCATTTCGATCTCGTATTGAACATGTTTACATGCTTGGTACTTCACCTACCGGTGTTACTTACGTGCGGTATTTGGCGAATGAAACGGTCACCGAACAGCGCTGCAATGTCTGTATTGTAAGTACTCTTATCTCGTGACTTATCGGAAGTTTGAAAAAAAAATAGTTTTCATATTTGAACATATTTAAACAATACATAAAACAAATGAGTTGGCTGCCTTACGCTAAAAAGTACCTTGTTTTCTTAGTATTAGTATATAACCGACGCATGATTGTGAGCTTTGTGCCACGTTCCCTCAAAATTTGTATAAAATAGGACGCTATGTATTTTCTAGGTGAACGATTGCATTTTTTTTTTTTGAGACTTTTGTATTAAGTATTCTTTTAGGTTATATCTGTAGTCTCGAGTTAATGAATCAAAATGTAGTGAGTACATTTACCATAAGTGGCTCACTAGAAAAGTTTTGAGATGTACGACAGTTAAGGGATATGAAAATTCAACACATTCTGCACTATGTTACATTTGCTTGAATAAATTCTGGAAGCAGCCATACCATATTCTCTAAAATACATCTCACTTAACATTTACAGGTAACATCAACTTCTTCCTGACTGGACTAAAATAATGTTTTTAAGAAACAAAGGAAACCTAGGAAGGATTAAAAAATTGTGTTTGGATGGCAGTGTAAAGCAATTTTTATGCGAATTTGGGAGTGAGACTGAGTAGTAATGATTGATGACACAAGAAAACTGTATTAGGCAGTGAGCTTGTTAAACCAAGATACCAAAAATGAAAATACTTTTGTTGGAGAAAGTTTGCAAAGCTATTGTTGAAAAGAGATAATATATATATATATATATATATATATATATATATATATATATATATATATATATATATATATATATATATTGATCTGTCAAACAGTAATGGGCGGGGAAAATATTGACATTATACAAAGAGGTTTTTATAAGTTGATTGTGCAGTAACCAAAAGTGGCACCAATGGAATCACATTAATGGAACTAGGGAAATTTGGAAGCAGAGGAAGCATGATTGAAAGAGAGCTAAAATATTTATTTTGAATTCTGTAATTAAAAGAGAATGTTCTTAATGATTGTCTAATAGCAAAAGTTATGGTAAAGTGGAGCTTGATTTCTCAGATCAGAAAATACTAAAGGAGGATGTATAGAGAACAGAGACAAATTGACAGATTTTTTTGGAAGAATGTATGGTAGATATGTAGAAGCAAATACTACTCAGTAGATTAACAGATAAAAGCTCCATAAGACTACATACAGAATAAGAAATGGAATAAGGTAGAGAAAAATATATAGAATGGGTGATAAACATGAACAACAATGGGAGTAGCTCAGCTAAGGGGGTTTAACGCAGGAATAAGAAGAGAAATGTACTCTATGCCAAAAAATGATAAGAACTTACAATTTGTTATAGAATGTAAAGAAGCAAAATTATAGAGGCAAGAAATAAAGAGTCAGAATTAATAATAAAGTAATTACTTAATAAAATGGAGAAAGAATAAAGGAAAATATTAAGTAGGAGACAATGGAAGAGAGAGGTTAATATGGCATAAGTGGATAGAGAAAATTGGTAAGTGAAGTTGAGGATATAACATAAGGTTTATTATTTAGGGAAGGTCAAAAAGTTACAGTAATAAGGCACCATGTTCATAAACAACCAAGATGTTCAGGACAAGAAGGTACACATAATGTAATCCAGGCTGAAAAATGGTGCCCATATTGGAAATTCTAGAAACAGAATAAAGACACACACTATGACACAATATTGTTGAATTGGTTATGTTAGCAGAGCCACATTTACAATGCAAACAAAATACCCTAAATTCTGTTCTTTTTCCAGGATTTTTAGTGTTCTGCATTCCACTTTCAGAAAATGATCTCTGGTTTATCACCTCATCAGTGTCCACATGAACAAATATATCCCACTTCTTGATCTCTTTAATTCTGTCTTAACTATTCATTGCATGGAATGAGATTGTTGGGCAATGTTTGACTTTGGGGAAAAGAGAATAAAATTGACAAATCCAATAAAATTGCTAAATTTTTCCACCATTACACATTAAACTGCTTTTGTCCTATAGGATCTGCTATGAGAGAATTCCTACCCAAAAGCAAATGAATTTTGCACAACAATGTCACTCCCCTCCATTAAAAATCGATGCCCTTCATTTGCTTTTTTTTTATCTGAACCCTAAACTTTGCAGAATTCTGTATGTCAAATGATGAGCTGGTTGGTTTTCCAGTAGATAATTTTTTGGCATTAGAACCTAAAACTGAGCCATTGCAATGGGTACTTCCATTCAAAAATCAGAACCTAAAACTGAGCCATTGCAATGGGTACTTCCATTCAAAAATCAGGAAAAATATATTAGTTGGATATACATGCTGATGAAAGGGGGCCATGAGGTAATATTCTTATAATCTTCTGCCAATATAATCCAATTGAGCCTTATGACAGTCTGAGGTGGTACCTTCAGGCCACCCATTTTGGAGGAGTCTTGCCAGATTGAATTGGTATGTATGTTACAATCTCGACTCAATTTATTAAAATGTTAATATTTGACATCACTGTTACAAAAGTTCACTATATTTTATACTATACATCTTATCTTTGAAGCAACAATGTCACTCCTCTTTCTTAAAAATTGATGCCCACCATTTGCCTTTTTATATCTGAATCCTAAGCTTTGCAGAATTCTACAGCTGTATGATTTAGAACCAGTGCATATTTTAGTTCTTAAAGCATCAGTTACTTTCTGTACTGTTGGAAATTCTCCATCATAAAATTCTAATACATTTCTGCATATAAAGTCCTTGTCAAAGTCAATTAAGCGTATAATCCCCCTGAAAAATACAACACAAAAACTGTGGTACCACTAGGACCAAATTTTCTAGCATCTTCACAAATGCAAGACACAGAACTCTGCCTATGCAACATCCTTTTGCAGTCAGTTGCTGCAGATTTTTAAAAGCCAGTCTATTTGTCTCTTCCTCATTAATGCATCTTTTGAACAAAGTATTGCAAACTGACTGCCTTTTAAGTACGGTTTTCACCACCACTAAATCCAACAGTTTCTTTGTAAGGTTAGGGGACTGTTAAAAACCTTTCAGAGATAAGAGATCACAGTATTGTTACTGAAAGGAACTATTATAATAAACTACAAACTTTGGTTCAGCATCAGCATAAGCATGCAGCATTTCTGAAAAAGAGTGTTCACAGTGATAATAAACAAACTAATCTTATTTTTCTCTGTTATTTCTTATAGTACAATGAACAAAGAGTACATCAATACATATATCTATGTTTCCTTATTTTGTGAACAACTCCACTATTTGAAAGGAAACTGCAATAAATGGAAGGCATACAATAGTGTTATTTTTCAAAGGGAATATGGCCGCATTGCTATGATAATTGTACATTTAATATGAAATTAGCAGTTTATCAGGCTATAAATCAAATATATGGCAAAATTTACTCATATGCTAAAATAATGTAGTTTCACAGTGATCAATTTTTTTTTGAATAGTATTTAACACCCTTTTTTACTCTGAGGCACCACAGGCGGGTCATGTTCAATAATTGCTTTCTATGTTCCTCATAGATTATTTAAAATCTAAAATACTCTTCCCCTAGTATAAATGGTATTTGCAAGAGAGGGATTAACTTCATGGGAAAACATGAATCTCAGTGGGAACAATATATGGCAACTTTGCTAGATTCTGATTGGAGAACACGAATGCTCAAGGTCATCCCACTTGAAAGTCACTGTAATCTTACATCTCCCTTATATGTTTTTCATTAAATGATCTGAGTCATTTATTGAGTTTGCCTATTGGATACAGAGAATTGATTATAGATTGTTGTTGGAGCATGTAGTAATATCCTTGGCACTCGAGTCACAAACACCTTTTATCTATTCCTTCAAATCCTAACTCTGAAGTTTCAGATCTATAACTTTAGTGAGCTATAGAATTTTTCCTACAAGCGTAGGAATTACATCTTCTAAAAAGATTGAATCCTAATAGAGATGTTATTTGTCCTTCCAGAGCTTCACACTCCAGTAAGATGTGTTTTGCAGGCTGTTGAAATAGACAGTATGGTGATTTCCATTATAGAGTTCCATCATCCAAAATGGCCAATGTCCAGTAATCATTCCAGTAGCTTTTCTGGTTTGTCCCTTATCCCTACTCAGTTCATCTATAATCAGAGTGTTATCGAATATTTAATAAGAGTTTTACTCAATTTTTGATCAGGAAAGTTCTTACATTTTATGTGATGGTTTTTCTTTGTCCATTGATAATATTGCAGTTCTAACTGTTTTCTTGCTAATGCTGCAGAAAAGTTCTGGTCCTATGAAGTTAATCATATTTCCTTCTTTTGCTAGTTGATTTGCTGCTACTTTATCTTATATGCCCTGATGTAAGTCACCCAACAAAATTCTAATTGATTCTTTGTGGAAATATTAATGGGAGCTTGGAGACTTCCCTATACAAGTCAAGAGTTTGCCTGATGAGATTTAAGTGCATTAAGTGCTACTTGGCTATCTGTGAAGGTGAGAATATATTGGTTAACATAGTTTATCTTCTCACAGAAATGACTGCCACGGGTGGCCGAGGTCATTAAGGTGCAGACTTGTGAGCTCGAGGTCTGGGGTTCAAATCCTACCAGGACCATCCTCCCTGATTGAGGCTTTTTCCAGGTTTTCCTCAGTCCTCATAAATGATAAATGCCAGGGAGGTACCCTAAACTTAGGCCAGGAGCGTTTCCTTCCTTAAAAAATAAATCCTTTCCCAATATATCATTTTATGTCATGTATATCAGTATCCATCACCTGTGATGCCTCTGTAGCAAAAACGGGCATTAAATACTATTCATTCATTCTCGCAGATCAGAAGTGCAATTACTTCTGTCTGGAAAACTGTAACACAGTTCCTAAGTCTTGCAGAAATCTTTGCTTTTAAAAATAATCCATAAACTCAAGCTCCTAATGAGTTTACTTTTCTTGAGACTTCTGTTAAAGAAAATCCAATGGCCCTTGTAAGTGAATTTTCTCTCATCCAGTCAGATTGCTCTCCAATTCTGATTCTGAATGGTTTGAATACAGAGTGACTTACAATAACAAGAAAATACTACTTAAATGAAATCAAAGAAAACAAATAAAACCTTAACACTTGCAGAAAAACCCTTCTTTCATCTACTATTGATTTCATGCATATGGTTTCTAAAGATCATACAGAATATTTTAGACAGTTCTTATTGAGTTATTTTGGATAATCTTGCTGAACTTATATTTTTCTGTCTACTTAGGAATAGTGTCTTATACTCCTAAAAGTAGGCCAATCACTTATTATTAGTGATGTTAAATTTATTTTCAAAATTAAGGATGGTAGATTCACATATCCTTTTGTCTAGTGTCAGCTACCAATAGGTTGAGATTCTGAGTCCTCAAAGTGCACTGTGGGATCTATAATTTTTGCTTTATATCCTTTGCTATCAGTGGTACAATATCTATTCTATGCTTATTGCCTGATGTAGACAGGCAGTGAATCTCTTTATGAACTTGAGATTTTTAGTCTTAAGGCCATTGACAAGAATGATTCTGATAGTATTATGTCATTTAATCCTTAGAACTTGCCCCGATGGTGACTCCCAAGCACATGTAAGAGGGTTTTTCTATCTTGTTTCAATGTCTGCAATGGTTTGTGCTTAAGGAATACCATGGGATAGAACAAATAGGTGCCATCATTGTTGTCATTTTAAGCTCAGAACTCTCCATCAGAGCTATCTTTTTTTCCCAGCAATTTCTCTCTTCAGCTTTAAAGGACATCCTAACTTCCTCTTATATTTAGAAAAACTGCTAAATAACTGCTGTATGCAGGCAAAGAAATTGCTATGTCTAAGTTCAAATGCTTTAACTCATTTAATTAATTTGTAAATTCATTAAAAATCCTTATAAAACCACCTTTGTGGTTTAGTGGTAGCATTTGTGACTATTATCCAGGGGTCCAGGGTTTGATTTCTGGTCAGGTTAAACTATCCAGATAACATTTTTTCTTTACCCTGGGAAAGTGAGTGCAAGATAGCTTTAAGGTGCCAAGGACTGCAAGCTCATTTATTCCATCATTAATCCATTTTATTCATCTATACAGACTATAGAACTATATATCATAAATGTCATGAGAAAAGCAATGCAGTCAAGCCGACAATAAATAGTTTAAAAAAAAATATTACACAACAATGTTCCCTCTCTAACACATGTATATTTATCACTGCTCAGAAGTAAATTCCCTGCATCTGCAATTACTTTTGCATTTATGATGCACCTATTTCAAAAATCCTCTAATAATTATTCATGTTTATTTCTTTGTATAAAAAGTTTCATTGTTGCCTCTCAAGTGTTATATTTTGGTATACAATTATTTTTGTGAGCATAGTGTTAAGAAGCCATTATCAACATCTGAATAACTAAAGCACCATAATTTACACAGCAGTCAATGTTGAAAGGTATCTTTGAAAAGAAAGGTAAATGTCCACCAATAGCATGAGGATTGTAACATCTTTAGGATGATCCATTAGAAAGCTCAAATTAATTTTATTTCAAGTTATCAATCTTTGTTTATTACAGTGATACGTGTTTTTCTGTAGTTCATACTAAGAAGTCGTGTGGGTAGTTATCATAGAAAACTAAGGTAACTAAAACCTTGCATACCTCCATTTCCAGTGTGGATGTATAATGGCCCTTATGAGAATCTTAAGTTTACATTGTTTTCTTGCTAAAACTATGATATTATAAAGGACTGCAACATATCCAAATAAACACATGGTCTCTTCTGTGATAAAAATGGCACATAAGGGGATCATTTGAATACTTCAGTAAATTTCCATGAAATCATGCAAAAAATTTATTTTTAATAGAACTATGTTTGGCAAGCATTATTCTTATAACAAATTTTTAGCCAGATACAAGACATAGATAATATTTAACAGCTATCTGAATTGACTACTGTCACATCTGCAATAACCTTGGGAAGAGGAAGAAGAGTGTCATGCAACAATTAAACATTTTTATTTGAAATACTGATGAGACTGCAAATTAAAGCCTAGTTGAAGTTCATGGGTATGCTACACCAGCATTGAATACATTTATTTGGGGATAAATGAGTTCAAATGTAATTGTGTTTGCACAGAAAATGAAGCATCTCCAGACACCCAATTGAGGTTGTGAAGGATATAAAAAAAATAATGTAATGAAAGAACCATGGAGTAAAAGTATGCTTATAGCTGAAACTAGCCATCACAACTAAATGAGTGCATAATCATTAACAAAAAATTGCATTTGTAAAAGGTGTGTGTGGAATAGGTGTCATGATATTTTGACTGTGAATCAAAATGTCAGCAAAAAGGATATTCCAGTTCAGTATTTAATAATGCAATACACAGGTCTTAATTGTGTCAGTCATGACCGTGGATAAAACTTGAATTCACCATACATCTGAGTCAAAGTGGCACTCAAATTAATGGACAATTGGTGAAATGAGCCAAATAAGATGACATTTTGTAGATTAGAAAGGTGAGAGTCTCACTTTATTTTAGAGGAGGGAAATAAAAATGATCAACTACTTGAAGCATAAAACAATAACAAAAGCATTTATAGACCATATAAAAATGGAGGGGGGGAAAACTGATAAGATTGCTGAACAAGAAAATACTCTTTCATAATGACAATATGCCATTCCACAGGAATTAACGAATTTTGGAATATAACACAATGAAGCACACATTAATAAGCCATTGTGAGTCAGACTATTTGAAAAAGTATTCTTTCTAGGTTCACTTAGTGAAGTGTTTTATCAACACTTTTTTCCATGGTCCACATCTTCAGCTCTTATTCACCTGTTAGATTGTTGGTTGGAATTAACCTGGTTGGTATCTGAGGTGACCCATGCGCTTTAATAACTTGAATATTCAGCTTTCTGCTTCCAGGGTATCAGAATTCATTAAAATTTACTTGTACTTTATTCTCTCCCAGATATTCAAACCTTTGATTTTTGGATTATCTTTAATAACACTTTTATCATCTTCTTAATACCCCAAAATAATTACAGTGTTAAGAAGTTGCTAAAATTAAACTGAAAATGAAAAGACTAAGAAAAAATTCATGATTTACCCTCTCAATTTTCAGGAAAATTTTACATAGGGAAATCAAAAACAATATAGACCCTTGACATAAGGAACATTGGAAAAACATTAATGATAAACAGATAGAATAATTGGCAATGGCAACACATTTTTTGAATAAAAGCCTTGAGATAGAGAAAAAAGTGAAGTTATTATATACTGGGTGAAAAAAACAATATGCAGAAAATTATAGGGTAGAAAGGCAGTACCAAACTAAGCATTTGGAGGATAGTAACGAGCGGTCACAGAAGATTGTTTATTGAGCTACATGTTTCAATATTAAATTCATCATTTAGAGTTTCAGATTGTGAGACTTTTTTGTGACATGCCAGATGTAAACAAAACTGCTTTTGTACAGTACTAGTCACTGTTGCTAGGTGTGTCTGATGTTCAATGCAGAATTTATGTTTTGAAGCCTACTGGTTGGTACTGTAATGCCAAACTCTCTTTTTGAAATTAGACAAAATTATGATTCCAATATGTCATTGCCCCTGCACATTTTTCAACTGCAGCTTGAAATCAATTAAACAGAACATTTGGTGACAGATGGATCAGGCAAGGAAGACAAACCCACTGGCCTCCAAGGTACATCAGTTAAGTATGAGCTGTAATATTTAGTTTCTCATTGTGTATCAGTACTCATTAGTTAAGCTAGTACATACACAATGAGTTAAACTTTATTTTAACTGCAAATGAAGATATTTCATAATATCAGATTTCAATTATAATCATGCGGCACTACTGTTACTGTACATCTACAACCCGATATTCCTAACTTCAAAATACTTAGTTTGGTACTGCCTTTTTATTTTATAATTTTCTGCATTCTGATATGGTCCAAATTCCAAAATATTTTAACACCTGATAGAGCATTTACATAAAAAAGCATGAGGAGCTTTCAATGAGTTTTGACAAAAAATATCTAGTCATATCAGTATCATCTTAGAAGCCAGCCAAGTAAACTCCAACCAACAATCCAGTAGTCTTATAACAGTTGAAGATATGAACATGTCCTGATAAACACCTTCAGTAAGTGGAAGCTAGAAATGATGTTATTTAAATATTTTCATTCAAGATATATTATTTAACTAGTATTCTTATTTCTATCCTAATATCCATAACCTGCTTTCTAACACTTATCTTCTGACATACTAGTAGTTAATGGCTATAATATATAATTAAAAATAATTTTTTTTATTGCTGTTACCTAATTAATATAAATTTTTCTTTGTCACAGCACTACTGTATGCCACAATATTTGGCCATGTGACAACTATCATTCAGCAGATGACCTCAGCTACAGCAAAGTACCATGATATGCTCAACAATGTTCGGGAGTTCATGAAACTTCATGAGGTGCCCAAGGCCCTTTCTGAACGTGTGATGGACTATGTGGTATCCACATGGGCTATGACCAAAGGCCTGGACACGGACAAGGTAAATCAGGTCAGGCAAGTTTGCTCTGAAATTAAGTTACATTTGCTGGAGTGCTCTATCAATATTTTTCTATTTTGCCTTCTCTTTCACATACCCCACTTCTTAATCTTGGCTAGCTTGATTTTAACATTAGGATTAGTTTTAGTTTATGCTGGCTTTTGTTTTAAACAACACTCCAACAATGTTACTTATTTCAGATTTCTCTTATTTTAGTACATTATTTGCACATGTGAACAACTGTATTTATTTTGCAGCCCTGTAACATAAATGCAATCTAGTATCACAGACTTATATTGTGTACATGTTTACAGGATTTGCACAAATACCTACTGGATATGCAATATCTGCCTGGAAAATATACAGCTTTTTAGCATCTTGTCACAGTATTCCTTCCACTTCTCAAAACAGATTGCAAAATCCTCTTTTGAAATATCCTTCATGTATCTGGTTCTATAATTACTGTCATACTGGACAATGTAATGCTAGGATTTTTTTTTTCAGAAACTGCACTCTAAAACCATATGACTAGTTCTTGGCCAGACCTTGTATTAGATGCCCTTGGTAAAATATTAAATATTTTTATTTTTTCTGAATCACATAAACAATATAGCATCGTTCTCTAGAGCAATAACATTACAGAAATAACATTAATTAAATTACTCCAATTTCAAATAGTATCTTAAAAGTACAAATAGATCTATAATTGTACAGAAATGCTATACCTTATTCCTATTTTTTATTAACAGAAATTAAATTATTTACTTGTAAAGGATTAATAAGTACATCAAAAAATTAAATTATATATTAAAAAATGCAGGTTTATAATGAGTAAACATGATATATAAGCATACATTACAATAGTAGGTAATTAATTTCAGTCAAATTATCACCAATAACCATTTAAGAAGGAGGCCTTAGAATTAAACCTAATAAACCCAAATTTTGTGAGCCAGAATGTATCCAAATTCAGTATTACGATATGTCTAGAAGACAAAAATCAATAAATCAGTTTTTTAAAGCAGTAAGAATGCCACATATGTTCTTTATATATACATATCATAAGATGGAAACAAATTAGCCATTTACACAAACATCCCTTATTATTGCAAACAACTTATTGCATCATATTTGAGTTTGAATTTATTATAATATGATATACTCCTATAAATTGTACAATAAATCTCAGTTATCCATTTTAATTTAACAGGATGTATAGACTAAAAATCAAACAAATCAGGCAAATAATAGCACTAAATTTATACTATTTTATGTGCCAGTTATTTGTAATTGTGATGTCCAACAACTCATTTTCTTTTCATTATTGACCTAGTTGAATACATTTTGTGTGTTTGTATTAAACAATACATTCACAATATTATACTGTATCACATGGAAGCCAATAGTAAACCACAAAGATGGAATATCTACTGCACAGTGTGGTTTTATCAGCAAAATAATAATTCTTAATTAGCTGCCAGGTTTCCTTGATTTAATGATAATGGTTGTTGCATTGTCAAGCTGGTGCATATGCATTATTACAGCAATCATTAATGTTTAGAGTGACCAGATGTCCATTATAATCCAGACATATCCTCCTTTTTACATCATCATCTGGAGTCTGAGTCCTTTTTCCAGACATATCCTCCTTTTTACATCATCATCTGGAGTCGGAGCAGATTTTTAATCAGTAATTGTCCTCCTTTTTGTAACTTGTGGCCTGAAATTCTGAAATGATCTAGTTTAATAATTTTTAAAAGTAATTTTTCTGTAGGGTGCAGCAGTATCAACAATATGCTCTTTAATATAGACTTGAATAGTTTGGGATTTTCACAGTGAAATATAGCATCATAAAACAAATTATTTTTGAGGAAATCACTCAAATTTTGTTAGTTTTGTTCCACTTACTTGGACATGTTTTAAAGCAAATTTCATTCATCGTCAGCACAGTCCAACTGTCAGCTTTCCAGCTTGGTATTAAGATGTCGCTCTTTGTGTTTTATAAACTTTTTGATGAGGTTACTGTTGTTTGGAAGATCAAAATTAACTCAATTTTCTTTGTTTTCATTCAAGCATATATTTTCCCACACTGATAATTCTATGGGTTTTTGAAGAGCTTTTAAGAGTTTTGGTTCATTTTGGAATTCATGGTTTTATTGCCAAACTTGAAGAAAATATGTTTTTTTTTTTTTCCCCCTCATTTTCTACATCTGACTCATGAATTGAACTGGGTAATCTAGGTACAAGACAAATCTGGCCATAATGTTAATGAATAAAAATATATATTTGAAAAATCATAACAAAACTCAATATAAATAACTATACTTTATTTTAATAAAATAAAAAATAAATGTATTTAATGCACACAAATTAATTTCAATCAAAGAGTACTACAAAGTAATTTTACCTGCCTTTTTAAACAAAAACAAAATAAAAGTTTCATTCTACTCAAAAATATCTGCTAATTATGTTGAAGATAGCATTCTTAATTGAAAAAGTACAATGAGTTGGAGATATAGTTGCATCTAAAAATTAGCTCTCACTCGTGTATTTATATAAAATACAACACAATAATCTGGAAGAAATTAACAGAAAATGTTAAATTTAAAAATTTCAGTACATTTCAAGATAACAGAGATAGGTTCCAATTTCTTACTCATTATGTTTAACATTTGCTCAGTGAAGAATTTTGGAAGAAATACTAAATAATTTAAAGCAAGAGTTTCCCAGCAATAATTTAAGCGTTATTAAACATTATAATAATAATTGCCATTTATGCAATATTTAATTTATCCAGAAATAACCACCCTTTTTTAACAGTTTATTAGGTACTTTATGAACATCCCTTCAGTTCTGTGGCTTCTCTTGGCTAATCTTCATAAATACAAAATGGATTGATTGGTCACCAATTGAAAAAGTGAAATTAATATGCTCTAGCTCCCCCCATTACCTTTAGACTAATGGTAACAAACAAATGGTAATTCCTACCATTACAATCTTTATTTTAAAGTTCTTGTAAACACTAAATCTTAAGCATATGACAGTCTTCCAGTACATTGGTATCTCTGCAAATTGTGTATTCTTAAATATACATTTACCTTTTATGTTTCTATTTCATGCAGAAGTAAAATTATCCTATTAGTTTAAAGAGAGAAAAATATTTTTTTAAGCACTAAAGCAACACATCATAAGGAATTTTTTAATTTCTAATTTATTTAATGTTAACTGTCAATAGTAACAGACTAGACCTTCAGAACAGTGACTGATCTTTACATTATATTAATGTAAGATGCTTTAGCTATCTGATATCTTTCTTTATAAAAATCTCAAATGGGCGACATAATCAAAGCAAGATTCAAACTGCAGCCTCTACACTTATTCCCAGAATTTAACTAATTAATTCAGCCTCATTTGATTACAACTTCTAAATGAGAAATTTAGTGATTTTAAAGTATTGTTGTAATTTTGTTGAGGCATTTTTATGAAACCACTATAAAATGCTGATGTTGTATAATATTAATTAAAATAACATTTCTGCAGTAAAATTACATTTTCTAATCATCATCTTTTTTTTTTATATATAACTAAGAGAGCTTAGTTTGCTAGAGCACTGAGTAGCCATGATTGAATTTGTTCCTCGTGGGAGCAGTGCTGCTGTTGTTATTTTATTCTTAGACACTTAAAATGTATGTGTAGTGTGTAGGGGGGATTCCTTTTTCATTATCTACATATCCTCTTGCTATATTCTTCTTCTTCTTCTTCTTCTTCTTCTTCTTCTTCTTCTTCTTCTTCTTCTTCGTGGAATGACATCTGCTAATAAAATTAAAGATTGAATAAAAATATTGTCAGTAAGATGTGTTGTAACATTATACAAAATGTTTTCTAATAAGAGTTTAATGCTTGTGTTCACTACTGAGGCATCATAGGCAGTTGATACTGATGATATAAGATAAAATGATATAAGATATGATCCATAAAATTGCAGCCTGAACATCTTAACCTCTTAACTAGATGATATATATTATATTATCTCTTACATTTCTGGAATAACACTTCAATTTCAATAAAACAATAGTCTGAAGCTTTGTCTGCAAAATGCTGGAAAACATCATGCTTCAACTCACTGTACATGAATTCCATTCTCATAATCAGGAGTTCTGAAAAGAAATAACATCACTGGGGGCAAGGTTTGGGCTGATCCAGCTTCTGGAAGCCACATGTGTTCACCCCTCTGTATGGTTTAGTGCATTGTCATGCAGCAAACAAACTTCTTAATTCAGCATTCTATGCCTCTTTTCCTTCATGGCACAATGCAATTTATGGAGTAGTTCAGCCTCCCAGTCATTGCTGAATTCCTTCCTTTCAAGTAGCACCCATCTTGCACTGACATTGCGAGGGCATTTCAGAAAGTAAATTCCCGTCTCATCTTTCATGAGCAGGAGAAGTGGTAACAGTGCTATTCTTGATTTGTTGTGTAGCTAGGATTCAGTATGCTTCTAGCAGTGTCATTAAGAGGTTGCATTCAACTGTTTCTTTGACCAAGATAATTGTAAAAAGTGTGCAGCAATGAAAGCTCTCCCACCAAGTATAGGGTACATGCAGTGATATGGTTTCTGTAAGCAAAGAAACAAACATTGGCTGTAGTTTATTGTGAGATTACTGCAGTGTGTGAGAACATTCTGAATAAGAGTTGTTCGATGTAGGTGTTGTAGTGAATCCAAGTTGGAATCCATGATGATTCGACTAAAAAGCGCAAGGCAGTAGTTTTTTGGAACAAGTTTGTTGGTGGAGTTCATAGAACAAGGCACAACAATAAATAAATATTCATAATGTGTACTGTCAGACACTAACAAAATGGATGAGGTGCTCAAAAAAAAGTGTCACAGACTGGCTACAGTCACAGGTGGCAGAGTTCTGTGCAGAGAGAATTTCAAAGCTTGTGAAGTAGTGCAACAAATGCTTGAATGTAAATGGTGTGCTTTTCATTTGTGTATAATAAAAGTTCCAAAAATAAAAACAGCATTCCTTAAAGCCATTAATGAAACTTACTTTCCTAATTGCCCTTATATATGCAAATGTTCATGAAGTATGCAAAGAACAAAAGCATAGTTGTTTTAGAAAACTGTTGTAGCTAGCTATTTCTTTTATCTTCAGACACCTGTCACTCAAAATTTTTTCCTCAACAAGGGAAATAGTTTGGTGTGCAAAAACATCTAGCAGCCTATGTTCATGTGGGTCATCGACAAGGCTCTCTATACCCAAATAAAATAATGTTTACCACTCCTTCACAGTGAAATATGAAGGGGAAGCTTCCTTATACACAGAGTCAAGTTGATGTTTAACATCATTGGGAGATAGTCTTTCCTTATTAAAAAATTTAATCACTGCTCTATATTGAATTTTGAATATGATGCTGTATTATGCAACACATCCCACTTAATGAACTTCTCCATGCAAATGAGTGGCATAGCTGGAAAGGAAATACAATGTTTACACTCCTGAAACATGAATAAGAAACTTGAACATTGCAACAATGAAACATGGCCTTCTTTGACAGGCTG